>AZIM01005506.1:53917-74970 GCA_000516915.1 Ophiophagus hannah | reverse complement strand
AGAAATGGTGTAGGGTCTCCTGCTTGGGTCGGGGGTTGGACTAGATGACCTACAAGGTCCCTTCCAACTCTGATTATCGGTTATATCTGTCCTTCACGGAATACAAGGACCACTGTGCTAGGCTTTCAAAGCCTCCCCAGATCCACTGGAGAGGATGGAGGAACAATGGCTAATTCAGAGTGAAATTGTCCATCCTGCAGATTCAGAGGAACTGCTGCAATGTTTTACAAATCCTCTTTGCTGTTTTCCCTTTGAATAAGCAGCTCAATGGAACTAAATTGGCGGTGTTGCTATTGAAGGCTCTCCTGAGACTGATTTTCTCCTTACAATTAGACTATATTTATTTATGTTTATATTCTTTACCTTCAAAAGCTTTATCTAATGATTTTCCAAAATGTATTATATTTATTTGATTCCACTGTTGGGAACCTTTCCCCTTCACTTCAGTGAAACAATTATATTAAAAATAAAGTGGTATCTTTGCCACATTGTTTCTCTGCGTCATATAATATATGTGGGTATATGGGAATATGCATACTTTTTATGTATTTATTTTGTCATGTTTATGTAGTATATTGGGAATGGTGACTCTTTGAGAGCTGTATGCAACAAAATTTCATTTTAATGTATGCCAATTAGTGTACCTTAAAGTTATTATAAGTTTCGAAGTTTGCATAATCTGAAGATATTTGTAAAGATGCATATAGATATCAAGCCTATGCTAAGGTTCCTGTTGATGATTTCTACTTGTTGCCCTTTTTAATTACTTTTTTCTGTTTCTGGTCCCACTGCACATACACAAATTATCAAAGAAATTAAAATAGAATAACATTTTCAATAGGCAAAACTGGGAACTGTTCCCCTGTAAGCACCCACAAACATGGTTTTATAATACAGATTCCCCCATCTTGCCATCAGTTTGCAACTTTGTGTATATGAAGGTGTATAGATTAAACAAGCACCAAAATAGTAAGATGGAGAACAATTTACACAAAAAGTCATATGCATCTGGGATGATTTTAGTAAGAAAGAGTGAGAAAAAAAGGTAAAAATTAAGCATAATTGCTATCATTTAATGGTTACCTAGTGCCACCTAGTGTATTTGTTTATTATAATATGGCTAACAAGGGAATAATTTCCTCCTCCAAGCGATTTATATGTAGATGAAATTAGAGTAAAGTTTTAGTGTATTTCATTGTTTATATCTGGGAAATGGCCAATGAAGTCTTTTATCTGGTGGTTATTTCAATATTGCCACTTAAGTTAGATATTATATGTTTAGCTTAAAGCTTATAAATGTATCATCTGAATTTTATTGGCCAGATTGCTGCCATAAAGCAGGGGTCAACAACATTTTGTACCTCAGGGACCAGCAAACCCATAATTTTAAATCCTGCAGACCAGAGACTCTGGGAAAATCCCAAAAAAGTCTGCAGGAAAATTTCCCACCCCTTTTTCCTACCAATCGATCATTTTTTATACCGTCTCCAGCTCCGTTCTCAGGGAGGGAGGGAGGGAGGGAGNCTTTTGGCTTCATGCAAGGAAAGCAGCAGAAGCAGTAGAAGTCTTTCTTTCTCTCCCCCAGACTCCTGCAGAAATGAGTCTTTGCTGGTGCAGCCTCTTGGAGCAGGATGCCTTGCAGGGTCCAAAGACTCATTTCTGGTGGAGTTTGGAGAGAGAAAGAAAGACTTTTGATGCTTTCCTTGCATGCAGTCAAAAGCAGAAGAAGAAAGAAGCGGAAAGAAGCAGCCAGGTTGCCAGGTAAAGTGCGTGGGGTGCATGGGGCATATTCCCCCTCTCTGCCCCACTCCCCTCATTACCTCGTGTTGTTCACAATGCAAGCGACACAAGCCTTGTGTTCCCGTGGGCCATGTGGGCGATGTAGCCTTGTGCTCCCGTGCAGCCTGGATTGCTTTGGGGGGTGCTTTGGGGGTGACATTTCTCTGCGGACCACTAAAATTTTCTCGTGGACCACCAGTGGTCCCGGCCCACTGGTTGGCGACCACTGCAGTATAAAGTATTGTTAATATTTGGGATATTATTTATAATAACATGTAGCAGTTTATTTCTTGAGGCTTCACAGTATGCACAATGTATCTACATGCTTCATTTTATGCTAGATATAAAGGTTTATTTCATTTTCACACTCTTGGAGAGTTCAATCTTCTCAAAAAAGTTGTATTCTAGGTTTGAATAGTGCAGAAATGCAGAAAAATATATCTCATCATAAGCAATGGTTGTACTATCTCTTTTATGTGGATATATTCTTGTTTTAATCTCTATATTCGTGTTTTAATCAGAAGCAAAAATTATTCTTTCCATACCATCTTTAGCTAACTAGACAGGTCTCGAATTTATATGGTATAACTTCCAGAATTCTCAGGCAACATGGCCATGTTGGTTGCTAATTTAGGGAATGATTGTTGTAACATCTAGTGGGCACTGGATTTGAGAAGGCTGCTTCAGATTTATAGTAATTTAGTAATGACATTGTAAGGTAATAACAATGCATCTATGATTTCCCTATATTTTCTTTTCAGATAAAGCAGGGTAAGATATTGATTTCAGTGTCACCAAAATGTGTCACAGTGTCACCTTGTAAAAATCAGCTGAAAAGGGTACAGAAGAAGAAAGAAGCTGATAGAAATGTGTAAAATCAGGCGGGCTATAAATAAAATGGATACCTCTCCCCCCTTCTTCAGTGTTAGAACTCATGAGTATCTCTTGAAACTAAGTAATAGTAGAGTCAAGATTGACAAAAAGAAATGCTTTATGACAGAAGGTAATTAAACGGTAACATTTATTGTAAACCATTTGTGATAAAGGTCAATTCTGAAAATCTCAAAATGGTAAATAAACTTGTTCGCGGAGAATCAGGATTATCAACGGCTGCTAAATAATGAAGGTCGTTAACCACCTTCGGAATCGTAGGTAGCCTTAAAACCTGGACGCCGGGAAGAGAATGGAAAACATCTGTAAACTCTCCAGCCCAATCAGGCGGGTGAGCTGCCAAATGCATGCTGTCGATCGCTTGCGATCCCGAACGCGGGAGCCCTTCTTATCTTCCCAGATAGATTCCATACAAGCGATCTACATCGCGTAAAGTTTCCGGGCTGTTTGGTGCTGAATCGATGGGAACCAGGTACTTTAATTTTGCACGGACATTATTTATTTATTTATTTATTTTATTTATTTGTCAAACACTTACAATATAATAGAAATAAGAATAAACATAAGTATAAATAGGTACTAATAATTGGGGACAATAGGGCAGGGACGGTAGGCACGATTATGCGCTTATGCACGCCCCTTGACATTTGCGTCCCTCCACATTTATAAGGGAGGGACTTGCAGGATCGGGACCCTCTCTGCCTAGAAACCGTGGAAATAAAGCAACAATTCTTTTGCTACTGCGGCGCCTTTTGCCTTAATAGGATGCGTTTTATTCGAGCGTTTTCGTAAACGCCTCCCTTCCCCAATCCTCGGGGCAGCAGAGCACATTAGAAAAGCAAACGCCAGTTCCGAGTATGAAGCAGGAAACAAAGAAAAAAGAGGAAAGCCTAAACGCGGTGGGTGCACGTGAGTAACAACCATCCGCTCCATCCGTGCTGGAGAAAAGCAACCCAGCGCCACCCTTTCTTTCCCGCCTTGCTTCCACGAGCGTGAACTATCCCTGATGTTGTCCCACCAGGGGGCGCTGGAAGGAAAGGAGAGAAGGAGAGGAGGTTGCTAAGAGACGAGAGCGCGGCCGCGTACACAGCTGCGGAGACTCAGCAGGGAGACTCACCGGCTTTCAGCCCGGCTCAGCCAGTGGGGGACTCCGCTCTCTTTCTTCTCCCTCTCCCGCGCCGGGGCTGCCTATCGCCCCCTCCCTGCAGACATGGCTGAGGTGAGCTCCCGTCCAGGCAATGCAGCCTCCTCCGTTTATTTTCCCGTATCTTTCTATCAGCAGTGTGAGGCTCCCCCCCCTTCCCCATGCTGACGCTTTTTAGATCGCTCTACGTCGCCTCCCCCAGACCTCGCCCTTTTTAGTAGGGGAGCGGGAAGCGACCCACCCATGGAAGTAAATGAAGGGTAGCCTTGGATACCTCGGAGATTGCCTTGTGCTGCTCAGTTCATGGAAGGAAGATCGTATTCCGTTGTCAATCGAATCATCTTTTACACCATAGTGTGGATCCACTTGCATGTTTTTAGAAACTGAAAAATGTACAGGTGGTCCTTACAACTGTTCATTTAGTGACCAAAGTTACAACGGCATTGGAAAAAAGTGACTTATGACCATTTTTCACAGTTAGGAACTTAATAGCATCCACACATAATCATGTGACCAAAATGCAAATGCTTGGCAAACTTATTCATATTTATGACTGTCCCAAAGTCACGTGATCCCCTTTTGCAACCTTCTGATAAGCAAAGATTCACTTAAGGGAAACCAGATTCACTTAAGAAACCAGGTTGCTAACTTATCAACAGCAGTGATTCAACTTAACAACTGAGGCAAGAAAGGTTGTAAAATGGGGCAAAACTCACTTAAATGTCTCACTTAACAACAGAAATTTTGGGCTGAACTGTGGTCGTAAGTTGAGGACTATCTAGATCCTCCCTGCACAATCAACCTGCTAATAATCTCGGATTGGTTCAAACTTGCAATAGACCAATGGAAAAGTTAATCATGACTAATTGAAGTCAACTGGATTAAGTAGCTAATGAAGTTCTGTTTATTTTAATTTGCAAACTTATGATCTATTTCCTTGAATCTTACAATCTTCCCAGAATTCAGGAGTGGACAAGTCAAAGTCTCCACAGTATTGTTAATGTAAATCACAAAATGGATAATTTAACAAGAATGGGATTATTTTTCATATAGTATTTTATTTTCTGTTATTGTCCCAGAATAAGTATATTATTATTTTTGATCTGTGCATTATTGGGTCCCCACACACCCAGTTCTTCCTGTTATTTTCTCTTGACCACTCTCATATTCTAGAAACCCCACTGATAAATTTGTCCAAGAAGTGCGAATAAGATTCCCTGAGAATTTTTTTTGTAAGGCTCCTTGCTACTACTGAATTTTACAAACTCTACAAAACAACACAAACATTAAACTTACTGCCTCATTGGTTTGTATCTTGCCACTCTTATGTCTCTTCTGAGTCATTCAAAGTGGTATCTTCTGGCAAGGTATCTGGTTTTCTCCTCTAGTTTTGTTACCTTTTTTCCAATTTATCACCAGCCAGATTTCACAAATCTGAGAACTGCAACAAATATTAGTTGTTGTTCACTTTTCTGCTTTCTCTACATTAGTTATTTTGTCTGTCCCTTCTCCTATATCTTATTTGAGCATCTCCCAAATTAAAATGATAAGAAATAAACATTTGGAAAAGCTCCAAGACAGAAATAGTTACAGAGAAGTAGGAGACATATCTTGCCATACCATAGAACCAGGATTAGAACATGCCGAAATTGACTAGCTAATGGGCAACATCCTGCAACAGTGATGGAAAGTGACAAATAAAGAAAATTGGTAAACAAGCCACAGCTGAGAGAGTTTCAGTGTCTCTATTTTTTGGAGAGTGCATTGATGTATGGTAGAATTGCTACATTTTAAGATAAATATAATTTCAAAATTGTAAATGTGGATTATATCAAACATGCTCATTCTTTTTCCACAAGTAAAATGGTGAAAATCTGCAGATCTATTCTCTTCTTAAATATGAGATAAATTGGGGTTAGAAACAGAAGGTTGATTTTAGCTATAAAAGAAACTCAGGAAAATGAGTACTAATGGAGCAGGCAAGTGCTTGAGGGGGAAAAGGCAACTCCCAAGGCTGGTTAGTGAATGGAGAATAGGAGTCATGTACACACTTCCCATTCACTTGTAAAGCATGCCTCTGTTTATGCTGCAGCCTAGATCATGTGTATCAGTGACCAAAACTATCACACGTCAACCAACCTCACTTCAAGATAAGAAATAGCAAAGCATACTAAATTTTAGAAAACCTTAGTTATGGTGAGATAAAATTAAAGAAAAAATATTTTTATATGAATACAACTAATAAGACCTTAAGGCTATTTTAGTCATGGTCTGGGGAGGAGATGAAGTCAATCTCCTGGGGCTAAAGGAAGAAAATAGGATATTCTCAGGAAATGATTTTGTTGTGATAAATGACACAAGCATTACTTACCCTTATAGATTCCATGCTCCATTCTTTTCTGAATGCCTCTTAATCATTGTTTCCATTCTTTTTCTATTTTATAACTTGCTTTATTTCTAGTCCTTCAGATGTTTTCAAGTTCCATCAGCCTGGACCAGAATGGTTCACAATCCAAAATATTTAGAGTACACTGGACGGTTTGCTCCTTCTATGGCCTTTGGTTATTTCCAAATTTTTCTTTTCTCCCATAGTAATGCTTTTGCTATATACATTTGTGATTCTTTCTTTAACCATGCTACATTATTTCATATTATCCTTCTACATTGATAAGAATGGAAAATGTTTAAAACTAGTTTAGAGCTGTGGCATGTGCATGGGCAAACAAAATAGTCAAGATGATGGTTGCAGCAATGTGATCAAAGGACCTCCCCTTTGTATGTGTGTACAACAGTGCACACACAAAATGGGCAGGGCTTTGATTATGCTTAAGATGCTACAGATTTTCTTTTTTGATGCCCTCTGTGGATGTAACTGGTTTAGAAATGTGCCTATTTATGACTTTCTTTCTTCTGTATTGAGTATACTAGATCTTCCTCATTCAGTTAATTATTCAGAGCTTCTCTCCTTTTTGTTCTTTATTATTATTGTTTCTTTTTCTTCCTACATACCTGTCTCTTATCTCTCTTATCTCTCTGGCTCAAAAGTCATTCCTGAATATTGTTTTAATCCAGTGTATTTTTTTCTTCGTTTCTCCATTGTTTTCCTCTCACTTCATATTTTTCCCTCACTTCTTTTATTTGAGTTTGTGCTCTTTCTACAGGGATTTCTTTAAATGAACCCATTTTCTTTTGCTTTTTGCAGCAACTGTTTTATGTTATAAACTTTCCTTCTGTCACTCATTTAGCTTCAGTCTGTGCTTTTTGATACTCTGGGCTAACATGGAGACTATAAAGCATGTTTTATGGTCTGAATAACTGGGGTTGGCAAGAATTCAGTCTGGAAAAATAAAACAGAAACAATCGTACTACTTTGCTTAGCCCACAGAAAACTTTATTTCAGCTTGATTTCCTTCATATTTCTCTGTCACCAAGTAGTATATCATAAACAAAATACCATTAAACTTCAAGCTTTAAGAATAAAAATAGTTTTATTGTGGGCTATAAGTTCAGTATAGATACAAGGGTACAACATGAACAATTTTTTTATATCTAAAATGATAAGAATAGAATAAGAGGAAAGAATGAAGAATTCATTCAGGACATAGAGGAGAATAACATAATCATTAGGATCAATTTAGTCTTATTTTAGAATAAACAAATTTATATATAAATGGTGTCAGAGCTGGAATATTATTTACATCTAGAGCAATGTATATATCTCTCTGCATTTACCTCACATTAACTGTTGAAGAAATAATTATTTAGTAAAAATAGGAGCTTCATAAATGTATAATTAAGATGAATACATACAAAATTAGATTTAAAATATATAAGCCTACTGAACATATATGGGATGTTTTACTTAATTGTAGAACTTTATTATATATGCTTATATAATATTTTAAATATTTATTTAAAGGCAAAAGTTTAAAACAAAAATTTTAAAACAAGATTAGAGTAGAATTTCCATAATCACAGAGAATACATAATCCCTAATATATCACCATTTAGATCTGATATTTTTGGCTAGGATATAATAGTTTTGCTTTCCTCCCATATAGGAAAAGTATGATAAGCCTGTAATAGAAGAAAATGTCTTTGAAGCTTTGGAGAAAGACTTCCAAGAAGTCATCAGTGAACTTACAGGAGATCAAAGCCTGGAGAAATTTCGTGTGGAATATGAGAAGCTCCATGCAGTGCTAAAAAAGTCATATGAGAATGAAAAGCGTCTCATGGCAAAATGCAGGGAACTGAATGCAGAGATTGTGGTGAATTCGGCTAAAGTGGCTACTGCTCTAAAGCTCTCTCAGGATGATCAAACAACAATAACATCATTGAAAAGGGTAAAATAAAACATGACTTATAATCTTGATTAACAAATACAGAGCAATGTATCAAACAGTATATATTGTTTTCAATGGTGAGAACAAATTTGTGAAATATATTTCTATGATTTTTGATTCTCCTAAAACCATGATGGCAAACCTATGGCACGCATGCTGGAAGTGGCANNNNGAGCCATTTCTGCTGGCACACGAGCCGTTGTCCCAGATCAGGGGCAGTGCGCATGCGTGCGTGCCTCCTGTCAGTCAGCTGTTTGTTGGGTATCTGCTGCGCATGTGCAGGGGCGGAGCATGTGTGTGCATGTTCAGAGGTGTGCGGTGCATGGAGGGTTGCGCACACATGGGAGGTCTCATGCACATATGCAGGGACTGGGGTGGGTCGCACGCGTAGTATGTTATGGGTGCAGGCATGCATGTGCGTACGCACTCGCGCACTTTTGGCATGCGAGGATGAAAAGGTAGCCATCACTGTCCTAAAATGACATTATCTAATAGTTTATATTGGAACTGAGATCCACCTTACTGATCTCAGCTTATGCATGTCAATTGGATATTTAATTCAGTTATATTAGTTCTAAGAGAATGTAGACATTAAAGACAGAGCAATAATTTGCAGTGCTCTACTATTCATTCCAAAGCACTATTAAAATATATATTTTGGTTCTGTTCTCTAAGACTGTGCTTCTGAAGCAGTGTGATGCACCATTGCTTTTAGATGTCTGAAGTGGATGAAATTCCAGGAAAAAATAATTCCAGAAAGCATTCTCCACATCAGCTGTAAATTGAATATATTTGCTCAGATTCCCTGCTAGCTTTGGCTTTGATCTTCATAGGTTTATTAGTCCAACCTGATAAGGAAAAAAAACCTGCCTTGAAAGAACTTCATTGTAAATAGCACCTAAGGAATGGTGCCTGTAACACCTTTACTGCATGAGCTGCATTGGGTGCCAGCTTGCTTTTGGATCTAATTCAAGTTGTTCATTATAATCCTTAAAGCCCTACATGGCATGGGGGCCAGGTTACCTACAGAACCATCTTCCTCTCATTACATCAGCCCGTCCCACCTGGTTATGGCTCTGGCCTTACGTGGGGCTCATAGAAGAGCATACAGCCATGGGACTGGTTAGTATCATGAACCCCCCTCTGCCTTTTAATTAACTTTTAATATTAATTTTTAATCCATATTTGCCTTTTTAAATTGTAAATTTCTATACAGTTTTTAATTTTTTTTTTTACTTGTAAACCATCTAGAATTGCTCTGTGGGGGAGATGGGTGGTTTTAAAAATTTGATAAATAAAATAAAAATACAAGTAAAATACGTATCAATTTACAGAATCCACTATGATACTGGGTTAAAGATGATCAGGAATGGGACACTTCAAATAAGGATTTTGCATTAAAAAACACTACTGTGAAGATTTATGGAGTTCTGCTAGTTCACTGTTTATTTAATTTGTGAAGCATCCAGCAGATACTGCAAACACATTAGGTCCCCCCAAACCCTTCATCCTCAGTATTTGCAGATTCCAAGCAAGTTTTGTGTGGCATTAAACCATCAGGAGTTCCTTTGATCTGTTTTTCATCTGCCCAAATTAGACAGCAACTGATTATTAGAAAAATCATATATTCAACTATAATCAGTCATTCACTACCTCTTACCGCTTTCTGAGGATGTTCAATGAATAAACCTTAGAAAAAATTAAATTTATTTCACCATAGATTCATTAAAACAGATGCTGTGAACTGTTTTATTCTTTTATCTGATCATCAAGTCTCTTTATTTTTCTTTTTAAATGTTATTCTCAGGCTGCTTTCCCTCAAGGTGTATAGTGAAATAGAGCTGTGAGGCATAGCAGGCAATGTAGCATAAGGCCATAAATACAGGATGACCTTGTTTTCATCTGTCTCTTAAACAGACCAAAAACAACTGAATAAAAAAGCAAAAAGAAAAAAAAACCAATTCCTGGTTGTACTGAGTTGATGAAGAAGCAAGGTTTCTGGGATTTAGTGGTATATTGTTTCTGTGTTATTGCTGACATCCTTTGTTAGTCAGCCCTATATGTAATTGCTGAGATGTATTAAAATATTTCCTAGTGTAGCTCAGAGTTTTTATACGTTTGTTTATCTATCAAACCAACTGTTTACATACATCTAAAAGCTTTCTTCCAATGAATTTTAAGTAAAACTCAGAGTCTGACATAAATCAATTAAAAATAAAAGTTACAAAATTTCCTAATATGGGATATTGAATAGTATCACTGCTACTATAGCTATTATGGAAATTTAAATATGAAATTATTTAAGGTAGAAGTTAAATAATTGTTGTGGTTTTTCAAGTTAAATACAATATGATGTGTAATTGTTATTGTCTAACAACAATAGGAGATAGAAAAGGCTTGGAAAATGGTGGATGCAGCATATGACAAAGAACAGAAAGCAAAAGAAACCATCATGTCTCTTAAGGAGGAAATTATGAACTTAACTAAATTAGTAGAACAAGGATCTGGATTATCATTGGGTCAAGAGCACAAGTAAGTTGAGCCTATGAGAGATCTGAAAAGATTGTTATCCATTATATCTTATTCTTATAGAGGCCATATGAATCTAGGCATATTATTATGTAAATACTGCCCTTGTTTTAGATTTGTGTATTCAAAACTTTGAATTTTACAATGGTTTGAAAGTTAAACCTATTTGTAAACTATGCTATTTGAGACCATAAATAATAAATGACATAATTAACCGGGCAATAATCAAAATTTTCCTCTATAAAGAGAAGTAGTGCATTACTGAGACTATACTCTGCCCTGGCAGTAGAATTCAAATCAAAGCAATTGTGGTAAACATCCTATGTACATAAAATGAAGCTGCTCACAGCAAGACACTAACTATCCTTGTTTCCTAAGTGGTATTGTTGCTGCCACAACACACTGCAGAAGAAACAAGACAAATCTGTTCTGACTATGGATAAATTCTTCACTGCCTCCTTTTTTATGGCCAGTCAGATTCATTCTGAGATTTTCTCTATTTCTGCTCAAATGAGCACTTCTCTTGCTTCATTGACCTTACTTCCCCATGAAACCAAGGGGATCAACATTATACTGTGTAAAGAAAGA
Source organism: Ophiophagus hannah (assembly GCA_000516915.1). NCBI lineage: Eukaryota > Metazoa > Chordata > Lepidosauria > Squamata > Elapidae > Ophiophagus > Ophiophagus hannah. The sequence continues at coordinate 63,696 of AZIM01005506.1, read as the reverse complement.
AAGTAAACTGATCTAATTATTATCACGTTCTATAAACAGGCCAAGTGCCGAAAGAGGATATAGGAAAATTTCCACATGTGTTGAAGAAACCATTTAAATTATTCCCTGTACAAAATGGATGTTTTTAGTAACTGTATCACATATGTAATTTAATTAACAATTGGGATGGGGGGTAATCAAAGTGGAGTAATATGCCAGCAAATTTTGCTACCTAATTATTTTCTAAGAAATTTCAACTCATAATAGAGATTTGTTTTCTTTCAGCTTGCGGGAGTTGTTAAAATTTAAAGAAGAAGTAACAAAAGAGAGAGACCAGCTTTTGGCAGAAGTTGTAAAGTTACGTGATAGTGTAGCAAATATGTCAGATCATCAGCAAGAGGCAGAAAAGACAAAACTTGAAGCAGAATCTACTATTGCTCAGGTCTGTGTAATTGTGTTATAGTCATTGTTGCTTTGACTAGATTGCTATTCAGTCTTTGCATTTTACTTACAAGGCTCATAACTGTTGTTTCATTTCCTTCACTTCTTTTTCTGGCAGTTCTGTAGGAGGATGTCAAGAACAGGGCAATGCCCTGTTTCTGTGAACAGTTTGTTTTCTGTAAGGCACTTCCTTTTTTTGCCAGATTTAAAGTAATCTGAGAATTTTTTAAAATTATATTTCAAAACTAAAAAAAGTTACAAAATTTTCTAGTATGGAATGTTGAATAGTATCACTGCTACTATAATTATTATGGAAATCTAAATATGAAATTATTTCAGGTGGAAGTAGCTCCAATTCTTTAGATTTGCATTCTATAGCTATGATCTTTATGACAATTTATTTTGTTTTCCTTCTAATTATTGTTTTCCAACCAGAGATGACTGGCTGAGGTACAGGGTAATTTGAGTTGTGTTTTTGTAGTGCATACAATTTTTCTCATATTTCTCATACTTCTCAATTTTTCTTTAGTTATTATCATGGATTTTTAAAAACTTTCTAATGAAGTTTAATGCTCAGATAGATGTGCATCAGCTATGATATATATACTGTTCCAGTGGTGAACCTCTTTCCCTCTGTTATCAGCCTTCTTAAAGGAGAAAAATGATTTAACAAAATGAAGGTTGAAATGCACACCTGTGTCATGAATTTACCTGGATTCATTGGCTACACCATGGTTCTTAAGAACAGTAAGCCTTTCCTGAAGAAAGTTTGTGTATGAACATATCAAAGGAAGGAAGTAGCAGGTAGTGGATTTCTGTAGAGACACTGCATGTACTTGAGACAATTATTGTTTCTTATAATTTAGATACATAATCCATGTAAATAATCTTTACCAAAACAGATGAAATAATTCTCTATTCTAGATGAATGATTTATTTATTTATTGACACCCATCTTACTATATGATATATTATACATACATACATATATAATATGTATATGTGTGTGTGTGTGTGTGTGTGTGTGTGTGTATGATGCTATGTATGTGTGTGTGTATATTATAGTAGATTTACTATAGGTGCGTAAGATTTCTCAGATTACTGTTAATTTTGAAATTTTAAGGATTTATTTATAGATAAGAGATAGGATACGAAAAGAAGAGATCGTTTGTTGTAGTTTAAGAAAAGGTGATATGTACTAAAATTGTTTATATTTGCGATTAAGAAGTCATTTATATTTCTTTTCTTTTTCTTTATTCTTATTTTTTTCCATTTTCTTGTTCTTTTCTGTATCTTCTATTATTCCCTTTATTCTATTTTTAATTTCTCTTAGTTTTTTATCATTGTATCTTTTAATAACATTAATATTTTAAAAAGAAGAATGTCTGCTTCTGCTTTCCCAATCCCTGAATCTTACTCTATTTGAATTATCTAACTTTTTTTCCTTTAAATTTCTGTCAAGTAAAATTGATTTGACAAAATTATTCTTGTCATATTCTAGTCATGTATTCCTTGCTTTTCATCCGGTATTTAATCTTTGCCACTATTTTTTTGTGTTAACCTTAACTTCATTTCTTTAATTCTGTTTTGCAAATATACAATTTTTGCCATTATCTTGTTCATTTCTAATCTACCTTCATATTACTAAAACTCTAATTTTTGTAATCTTTAACTGGGTGAAACAAGTGCATCACAGTACAACAATTTGAATCAAGGTACCTCAAAGGGGTTAATTTATAGAATGTGTCTAACTACCATAGGACTCAAAATTGGCAAATTTTATAAAACATTTTATGATATAAAATGACCAGAAAACAGTTTATGACATAATACAAAATGTGATAAAACATTATGTTGATGTTTGGTTATACTGTTTGAAACAGATACATCTCTGAATGCATCTCAACATTTCCAGTGAAGGCAGGACATTAGAAGTTCTGTCGTTGTTGAAGGCATTGGAAAATCTTGTAAGGAAATATTTCTGAAAGGCATTGATCAGCGAGTCACAATTTGTCTAGTACATTATAAAATTTCAAACATATTTTAAAAAGAAAATAATGAATCTAGTTAAGATATTTTAACAGATTAATGTAGCATGAACTTTTCTTAGAATTTTTGTTGGTGCTGTTATAGCTCCATCAGGAAATCCAGATGCGTCAAAATGAGGCTTCACGGGAAACACGAAAGAAAGAAAAAATGGAAAGAGAATTGAAACAACTTCAGAATGAATTAGAGTTCAAAATGGCTGATATAAAGACAATGCAGCAGGGTTTAAATAAAAGCAAGGAGGAACTCCTGAAATGTGAACAGCAGCTTAAGGAACAAAAGGTATTTTTAAAGATTCTTATTAACACACATTTTAAGTTCTTAGACCAAGACCACATTTAAAACATAATAGGAGTTTCTAACTTCAGAAAATAATAAATTGAATCATGGATAGAAACATTCCAGAAATTTCAGTATTTCTATGTGTGTTCACCCAGGCTGGCTTTAGAATATGATAGTGGTGAAAAAAATCAGTTGAAATGCTGCCCCACCCGCCCCCATTGTAAGCAAGTAATATTGTAAAAATCTCAATATGTTTTTTAAAAAATAAAATATAATTTCCTATGGTAGTGTTTTTCTCTCCCAGACTTAAAAGTATCTTCTGAAATTTGTTGATTTTTTTTCAGGCCATTTCCCCTGGTACTGCAAAAATCTTATAGGAGCATTTTTAGTCAGCAGAAAAAGAACTTTGGTAATTGTAACATATTTCTTTTTGAAAGAAAACCCTTTTGGAAATTTCATGAGTTATGCAGGTTATTATTATTAATCAGTAGAATGTTTCAGTGAAACCAAACAGTTTATTTTGAAGAAAGGGAATCTGATTCATTGGAGAATGTTGTGCCTTATAAAATTAATGCAAAGATCTATTTAAAAATTCTGGGTGACATCAGTAAGTTAGTTTTGATACTGTTGTTTTTAGGCATCGAATGATAATACAGTTAGTTCTTTATTTAACAACCATTCATTTAATAATGTTTAGGAGTTACGATGATGCTGAAAAAAAGAGACTTAAAATGCCTCAAAATTAGGGCCCCTGTGGTCACATGATCATGATTTAGTCATGATTTAGGCAACTGTACAACAATTGCAGCATCCTGTGGTTAAGTGATTACAATTTGCAAAATTCTCAGCTGGTATCCAATAAGCAAAATCAATGGGAGAAGCCAGATTCACTTAATGACTATGGTAAATATGATCATAAAATCCAAGTCTGTTCACCTGATGATTCCTGTAACAACCACATTGCTTAACGACTGAAATTCCAGTCCTAATTTTGGTCATAAATTGAGGACTACCTATATATTCCACACATTACCATACTGCTCTGCATCTAAAATGTACTATCTGTGGTAATTTTTAGATTAAGACAGTAATGCCTGATCATCAAATTCTTTTGTCACAAAAATGTAAGTTCTTAATTTAAGATATGCAAAGCAGAAGACAATGCCAGATGCAAGGTGTGTCTTTTTTATTTTACAAAATATGTTATATTTGTTTTAAACCAGCTGGACTTTAAAAAAACCCTGTTTGATTGTTTGAATTAGGAATTTTCATATTTGACTAGCAGAAGGAAAATTGCCTGTTAAACTTTCTAAAAAAATACCATTATTTTGTACTTTAATATACTTTGTTGTGGAAGCCTAGAGAATATGCATATCCAAATATATTTATAATCAATAAAGTTTCAGGGCAAAAAAGGCTATTTTCAATAAAGTTGGATTAATGATGGGAGGAAAAACTAGGAATGTGAGTACCATAAAATACAAAAATTGCTCTGCTGTTTTTCCCTATTGCTTAACAAATTGCCTATAAAAATTCCACAATAAAATATGAAGGCAAATGTTAAAATATGTGTAAAAATGTTTTTTTCCCCTTCAGGAACCAAGATTTGATTCAACAGGTAGTGCCAAGCCATTCTGACTAGCAACGTGCCATGGCTCTATCACTAATAATTTTTCTAGGTCCATTTAGCATGTGTTAACATTTCTGATTACCTGCGTCCTAATTGGGTCTGATGCAACTGGACCTGGGATCTATTTGCAATGATAAAGAAGGTCCTCTACTACTGACTAATAAACCTTTTTTCATTAATATAGGAATAGCTAAAATTCATAGCTCCTTTTAAATTCTGCTGATTAAAACCATTTGGCTATCCTGTTCATTTAAAATAATTACTGAAAAAGTACACTTTGACTCCCAGATGGGAAACTGTCATTACAATATTTATTCTTCAACTGATTCTGGAAAAAGAATTATACCGGCAGTGTAACTTGTTAGAAGCCCCATTCCTACTAGAGCTGTTAAGCGATTATCACATATCTCATTTATTGGATTATTGTTATGGTGATAAGTAGCATGTAATAACCAGAAGCAAACTGAGTTTACCACAAAATCTGATTACAAAGAAATTAACTTCTTTATGCCATAATCTTGCAGATTCTGAATGAAAGAGCCACAAAAGAACTGGAACAATCTACAGCAAGAAATACCAAGCTTCAGTTAGAGAATGAGCAACACAGTTTAGCCATTGAACAACTAATGCAGGAAAATCAGCAGAAAACCACCGAACTGAGAGTAAGTTTAGGGCAATATCCAGAACAATGCCAATTCTGAAATTGTAATCCATTATGGATTATTAGTATTTGCAGTTCATATATTTCAATATTTGATGTTTGGCACTTTTTGTTGAAATTCAAAGAATAGGTTTAGAAAAACATGTGAGTGTGAAGGAAAGTGTTTCTTCTTTCTGTCCCCTGTAAGCTACTGTTTATACAACAGAAATATGAATTCACAAAATTAATATGTCTACTTTGTAAGATAAGCATGTATAAGAATTGTTTGCATAACAATGCATATTATTTTTTATAATTTGCTCTTTTAAATTACTGTGTCTTTTCTATTCCATGTTGGTCTCTAATATCTTTCTTGTTTTTATTTAGTACCATTCTTTTTTTTTGGATTCGAAATGTTCATGGCTGAAAACATTGGCCAATCTTTTTCCAAAATGAAACTCATGATGCTACCATTCATCAGTACTATTTTATCTAAGCGCATAGTATTTGTTTGTATATTTAGGGGAAAAAAAACAAATTAACCTCTTGCTTGATTGGTTGGTGAGTGTAAGGTGGGAATGGAATAAATTGAAGAGTGACTCCAGAAGCCTCCAATCTTGCTTCAGTATAAATTATGGAGGATGATTCATGGTTGGTTTCCTGCTGGTAGATGTGCTTGGTGGGAAGGAAAGGGAAGCTAGGGAAACCATGAGAACTATCTCCTAATACATCTATAAGGACAGCACTATTCTTCATTTTCATTGTTGAGGCATAGTAAAGATTGTCTACGGAGGCAATACAAAGTATTGACATGCTTTCTGTGGCCTCAGTGATGGAGAGAACATGAGGAAACGTACAGTGATGGAGGGAACATGAGGATAGCCATGAGAAAACATACTCAATTTGTAATCAACCAGTATCCTAACATTTTTATAACAATTACTGTTATCAAATTAGTGTTCATCACAATTGTCTGTACGTTTATCTTCTCTAAGCAAAGAACTTTGCCTTTGTTAAATTTGATTCTGTTATTTTCAGCCCACTTTTCTAATTTATTAAGAATGTGTTGATTGGTATTTCATAGTTTAGAATACTCAATATTCAGTCCAGGAAAATATGTTCAAGCATGCCCATGCCTGCCTGAAATACCTTGTCTCATCTGCCAATATCCTTTAGCTGAAACATATTTTAAAGAGGTGCTGAAAGTTATACCATGAGCGTATATACACCTATTCAACTTTGGATTTAAATGCAGGCATATCTCATGTTTAGGGGTCAATAAGATGGAGAAAATATAGATATTTAATTTGGCACATTATAAACTCATGCATACAAAAAACATGTCATTTCAATTTTTAGCGGCTGGTAGCATGATCTTATGAATGCCTCTCTCAGAAATAGGCCCGAGGTTAAATAAGATTGCTGCAAGGTAGATATTTAGGACCGCATCCTGATCTGTTCCAGGCCTTTCTTTTAGTGTAGTTATTTAACTTAGCAGAGAAGATGCTAGAGAAAGCTAAACAGAAAAAATAATGTCTAGCAGTTCTCTTTCCAGTTGTCCTTAGATAAGTATTGACAGATGTAGTGACACGTTTCCTGTGTCATGAGGTCAGTGAATTGAGGGTTTTGTTTCTTTGTTTAAATAAGAAAAAAACTGTGAAAAGAAAGTATGAGGGATGCAAATTATGCCTTAGACATTTTTGGAAGTTTATTACAATATTGTGATTTAATATTATCATTTTTTCATTTTCCCAACTCTATAGAGGAGCAAATGGATATGATAGAATTTGTATTAATTGTTATCTCTCTATTCTTATTCACTTGTCTTTCCTAGGCAAGAGAAGATGAAGTGTCTCAGATGCGTCAGGAGATTGGAAAGCTAACCAAAACGAGAGAAGTAATGCAGCGAAAATTACGTGTTGTAGAGGAGAACAAAACTCAGGCAGAATGTGAAAGGGACACACTTAAAAATCAGATAGCTGGACTAGAAAAGGGTAAGAAGCAATGTTTTTTGTGTGGTTCTGCTCCAGTTTTTCTTTTTACTTATTGAAAAGTGAACATATGATGGCTTCTTAATGTTTGCTTGTTTTAACTCACTCTTTATACACTGTTGCTTTTTTTTTTTTTTAGAAAACCTCAATTTCCACCTCCATTGACACCAATGCAATTTTAAAAAAAACACAATGTAATTATGGTTTATTTCTCTTGTCTGTACAGTCCCGTTGAAAGTGTTCATGTGAAGTGATCCCTAGAAAGACAGAAATAGGTTCTGAGTGGAAGAACAGGATTTGACTGAAGTGGCTTTGTGGGCTTAATAACTGTAGGGAAGTTACATTCCCCTACTCAGAGATGGTCTGTAATTTGGGAGTTCTAGACTTACAGCTTCTATATGAGGGCAGGTTGCACCTCCTCACAGTCACTCAAGCTCTAATCATTCCCTATTTGGCTACTGTTATGAACTCTACATGGGGCTGTCCTTAAAAAACACCTGGAAACCACAGCCAGCATAGAATACAGTAGTCTGGGCAGGGATAGGCATATTTTGATAAACTCAAGTGACACTGCTGAATTGATTACTAATTGGCTTCTGAACGTGATTCAGGGTATTAATTGCCATGGCCATACATGGCTCTAGACTTGTTATCTGAAGGCACACCCTCTCCTGTGTGTATCTCCCACCATATTAAGTAGGGTCAATTCCCCATTTTACATGTTAGAGCCCTGCTGTCTGGTATTTTTGGTGTGCATCCCAACTCTTTGGACTGAAGATTCCTTTTGGCAAAGAAATTATGTAAAAAAGGAAATGAAAAACTGATGGTGAATGATGAGTTGAAAGAAATATCTTGGAAGAGGGTTAGATGCTCCAGCCTTGGACAAGGGCACTCCACAGTGCAACATTTTGTTATGTTTGTAAAGGGGGTGGAGTAGTAAACACTGAAAGAAGTGGAGGGTTTTTTTTTGTAAAAATGCAATAATTCTATTAGGTTTTATTTCTCCATACAATTTAAGTACAGAAATAATTTTTTTCTTGTACTTTAGAACTGGAAGCTGCAAAAAAACAAGCAGAGGTTGATAAGAAGGCTATAGATGAATTAGTGAGAGAAAGGGACATACTGAACAAGGTAAGTACATATATCTGATTCTGCAGTTTACCCAAGTCTTTATCTGATCCTTATCTTTATCTGATTTTAGCTGTTGTGCTGTGACACAAATATTAAGTGCTCACATATAAAGTACATACACAGAATAAAACTGCATATGCTGCATAAATTGCTATGATTTTGAAAGCATTTATGATAGTATTTCATATAGATATGGAAATCATAGTGTCTATTTCACAGGGAACTGATGTTTACTTGCTGAAGTATACTTGAATTGATACAGGATTAAAAATCACCATGATTGTAGTTTAAAATGATGATATTGTGGAAGATACCAGGAAGCCTAGGAATGGATTTATAATTAAGGGATAATATATTTTAACACAGCATGATATTTTGGTTTGAGTTACTCCTTTTACCTGCTCCAGTTGTCAGGAACATGTAAATAATAACTTTCTTAGAATAAACTGCTTACTTTCATTTTTTTCTGGCCTTGATCCAAAACAGGATATCTGTTCCACTTCACTCTTCTCCCCCTTTTCTTCTTATACTTCCACCCTTCTTTACATTAGTTAATTTATCTTTTTATGATTAGCAGAAGAAATTCCCCCTCCCTTAGCCATGAAGGTCCATCTATCTAGATATGATTTTTATCTCTTATACAAAGATATTCTCCTTCACAACCTTATTTTTTTGACACAGATAAATGATATTCTCCTTCCAACAGAAAGGAATATATGTAGCTCAAGGTTCCACTGTGGAGACATTTGGTGATTTTACCTAGTTAACTGATGTTACCTAGGTAAATAATTAAGTTATTTAGTTGGATATTGAAACATCTGCAAGCAATCAAGCAAAATCAAAGAACACTAAGGATTCCACGTGGAATGATAATTTTTTTCTGTCTTATTTGGTCATCTCTTTAAAGTTTCATTTCTACACATTTATCACATGTTTACTGACTCTACAGTATATTCAGGCTGCTTCAGGGATACGTGTATTTTGTAAGAATAGATCTTCACTATGAGAACTGGTTTGCTATAGCAGTTAAAGGCACTGGTCTAGAAACTATACAGTGCATAGTTTGATTCTGAGTGTCTGGCATTATTAGACTTCACTGCATGGATTTTTTAAAAATAGAACTTACTGAAGGCTGCTAGCGTCACTCAAAAACAGATGAACCTTGTTAAGCTCCATGAACAGTCCAAGAAAAACCTAGAAGAAGAAATTCTGAATTATAAAGATGAAGCTCAAAAACAGAGGAAGATTATATTTCAGCTGGAGAAAGAGAGAGATCGTTACATTAATGAAGCTAGTGATCTCACACAGAAGGTAGGAGAAAGTTTTTTGAAAGATACACTTAATTTTGTGGTTCAATTTTAATTTGGAATTCAATGTGGATTTTATATCATTCAATGGTCTTTAGAATAAAAAGCTTTTAATAAAATTGCTCTGTGTCATTCATATAACTTCTTACTTTGATATATGTAGATCAGGGGTGTCAAACTCCAGGCCTGCAGGCTGAATCTGGCCCAGGGATGCTTAAATCTGACCCGCAGGGCCAGCCTGGACATAGCAAAGGACTGGCTCATAGTGCCTCTCACAGCCAAAATGGGGCATGCACGTACAACCCATGCCCCATTTTCAGCCTGGATGGCCT
>AZIM01005506.1:21969-33871 GCA_000516915.1 Ophiophagus hannah | reverse complement strand
TCCAGAACTGATCAGAACCTGCTGAATACATAATGGTTACATAATGAGACAGTGTTCGTAAGTCTATTTTGTTTGCAAGTTCAACAAGCAAGCTAGATTTTGCTGTGAGGCTGTCAGTGTGCTATGCCTTTTTGCAACTCCAGCCTAAAGGGTTCCAGGGTCAGGAGGGGACAGGAGGGTTTTCTTTTGTGGCATGTGAGGTGCAAGGGTGGCTGACCCTTTCCTGCCTTCTCCCAACTTCTGGGTGTGGATAGGTTTATTCATATTGGCAAAAGTTTGCAATTTGAAAGTTTGTTAAGAGAATAATGTCTATATTTGCTTTTCAAAACCAACATCTGCATCTTCTCTGTTGTGGGACAGGCAATTTCCCCAAATGGAAAGAGTTTTTGATATAATTAAAAATAAAATTACTCTTTCTGATCTGCAGAGTAATTACAGTAAAACAACAGAATAATAAAACACCCAACAGAGTAATTAAAACATCCCGATTCTGGTAATTCTTAACATTCAAACTGGGACTTGTGATTTGCAGGTTCTGAAATATAGTCATTTTTTTCTACAGTTATAAAACTAAAAATGTAACAAAAATCTTACAGTCAAGAGACTCATGATGCCATTACATTGCTTATGCGTTTTTCATGAATGACAATCTCCTCAAACATCAAATTGAAATAAAGGCTACTGTTGCTTACACTGATGTTAAATACTTGGAAATCTGATTACTGACTATTGTAGATGATATTATTGAATCCATTAGGATTTTATCCCATAAATAATAAATAAAATATTCTTGTGACAGTAGTTGCTGTTAAAATAGTACATAGGAACTTATTGTACCCCAGACATTTCTGCCATATTGAAATGTCTTTCAATATTAGTAGCTTGGGTTGGTAGTTATGTTATTGGTTTGAGCTCTGACCTTGGCAACAACAACACCAGCACTAATTTACATCACACAGATGGTACTTAAAACCAAGGACTATGACTCGGCATCTACAGCCAGCCAATCACACAACCCAAAATCAGATCAGGATTCAGAAAGATATTTAAAGGCTAGTGCTCCCCCAGACAAGCACAATCCAAAGTGCAATGAAGATGTCTCCTTGAATGGGGATGAAACATTTGCAACCAAATTGCCAAGCTCGGACCTCAAACCAACAACATTTCTGCCATATTTTATGAATAATTTGATTAAAGCCCTTATGCCTTTAGATAGATAACATATTACTTTAGCTCTGATTCCAACTTGACTTTCTCTCTCAGGAATTGTACTGTGATTATAGGGAAAATATCCCTTTTTGATAATTTCTATTATCCCCTAAGATTTTCTGCTATGGGTAAAGGTGATATATGAAAATAAATGCTTCCCTATATACTTAAGTTGTAAATGCTATTGATTTGCTATAGGAAAATCTGACATTCGCTCAAATATATACATTTTAATACCTCTTTCATTGTGTCTGGGTCAGTTAAACTTACAAAACCTAGGGTACTTGGATAAAAGTGAAATTATTTTTTTACCAGCATGGCACCTTTATTATTTCAGAATACTTTAAAGCAGAGACTGCCATGCCCCAAACCAAGAATGACACATGGTGATTCTTCTGAGCTGATTTCTACACCTATAGACAAAATCTTTCCTGACTGAGCACTTCACTACCTGCATCTACACCATATTCTGTGAACTATTAGGGAGGGGCTATTTCCCCCCTTTTTCTCTGACACCTAACATCTGGACTGATTTGCTTCTTACTCCTTTGGAATGTACCCCTCACTCCTGGGAATTCACCACCTTATGATATTCTGTCACTGCTATAACTTCATTAGAGTTTGTTCAAATATCTGTGGTAGCTTTCTGAGCACTGGGAAATTCAGTGAATTAAGAATAAATATAGATCTCATCCAGTACACTTTAGCATTTGGAGTATATGTTTAGATATAATGCTAAGTAGATTTGATATTATTCATAAGAAAAAGTACAATAGTAGCTAATTATCAGTTTATTTGTGCTGCATTCACACAATAAGATGTTGAAAGGATATTTAAATTAAATATAAATAATAAAACATAGCCTTAATATTTATTCATTCCAGTCATCTCTGAATTTCTAGCATATTTCATACCTACATTCTGTACATGCTGTAGCTCTGTTTACTTTGAGTAATTGCTACCAGCATGGATCACCTGGAAGAACTGTTTGTCCCTCAGGAAAAAGCTTTTAGCACAGGACAAAAGGTTGAGGAAGGAATTTGCAGCTTGTTTCTTTAATGATTACTATGAAGAACAGAAGAGCTACCTTGTTTTGCATTTTCAGCAACTAAGCAATTAATATAGTTTAATTTAATAGGTTCAGGGAGAGTTGAAAAATAAATTAGAACCTGTCTGTTTCCTTCTGCATAATCCTGTGATAAGTTATTCATCTTCCTTAATAGCAAACATATGTACATTTATAAAGCTTACACACAAAAGCGCCTAAAAAAAGTAACTGTTTAATACTTTTTATTTAATTGACTGCAGTGCATTAGAGTGCTATGGTGCATAATAAGGGTTACTTAGTTTTAATTTATTTAGTTTGGTTTATATGCCACCTATCCTCTAGGGGCTCAAAATACCATTCATACTGCTAACTCTTCTGATTTTTCCCCACAACAAGAAAGTTGGATAGATTGGGCTGAGAATGAATGAGTATCATTCTCAGTCAACAGGTAAGCTTCCATGGTTGAAAATAGATTGTAACTGAGTTTCCCTAATCTAACACTTTTATTAGTAAACCACACTCTCTCTTTTGTGTGGAAAAAAGCATTTACTCTGAACAATTTTAATTTTGGAAGTTGTAAATAGTGATGGGAAATGCAACTGTTACAATAAAATAGTCTATAAGGTCCTAAGGAAGCAATGGTATACTAGAATATACATACAGGCACAGGCACAGGGAGGATAGGAGCAGTTTTCTTCTACTTCCTGTAATATGTATGTTTGATATAGACTTTTCACTAAGTTTATTGTGTCGGTCTAAGTTACCTTTTACCTAGTAAAATATCCCTGATGATGTCCTGGAAAGACCTGGCAATTTATCTGGGTAAGCTGGATGGAGCTCCCCTATTATTGATGTTCTTTTTGTTTTATTGTTGGATTGGCATTTTGTGATTAATTTATAATTATGTTGTCCTTTTTTAAATTGATTCTCGAGGATCTAAGGTCCCTTCATTGAGGAAACTGGCCATTTATTTCAATGACTTTACTTTTTTTCACATTTGCCATCCCATAACTGCTAACTCTATTAAAGAGGTGTTGCTCATGGGGAGGTGAATGTTCCATGTAGGCTGGATGCAAAGAAAAATAAAACATCAACCAATATATAGCATTAGGGTCAAAGTATAGTAGACTCTTGGCTAGGGTAAAATACCAACTCACAACAATTAATTTTGACAAGTTTATATACATTAATACAGTTCAATATTATTCCATCAGCACAGCTGGAGGGAAAATTTCTTAGAATCTCATATAAAAATGGCTTTGCCCTTGTAAAGATGGTAATATTGAAACACAAATTCATATTCTATGATACTGTAATTTCTGATGAGATATATGCAAAGATACCTCCTAACATCTTTTTCAATTCCATTTCTGAGATAGATTGAAGAATTTTATATGAAATTTTTACTAGCAGATAAGGACTCCTGGCACTGCAAAGTTTGCTTTTGCAGCTTGTAAAACTCACATAGGGCTAAACAGCAAAATAATGTGAGCATGATTGTATATTTTTTTTATCTTGTACCCTTTCTTTTTGATGCTCTATCTTGTAACTCTATTTTTCAAATTCTTTTAGTAAGTTTAATTTAGTCTGGCTGACTTATAATGAAGAATCTGGTTTGATCAATGAGGTTGGATGAAAACAAGCATATATGTGAAGACATGTTGATAACTATAGAGGATAAAGATGATTTGAATCTCTGTAGGGAATAGGGCACTAAACATGGGGTCTATTTTCAGGTCTGGTATTGAGGGTTCTTTATAGGCAGCCAAACCTTAGTTCTGACTGCCAATGCAGGATTTTTCTGCTATCTTCTGTCTACATTTTGTTGTCCTTATGATACTTGTTTGATTAGTATTTTGTAGGCTACGGGCAGCTCTTTTTATCAACTTGTCAACTGTTGATATAAAAGGGGATAGCATTATAGCAGGAAAGACATGTAAAGGGTATATTTAATTTGCAAAAAATAGTGGCTGCTTAATGGTGGCATGTAAAATATTACTATATGAGAACTAAACACAGGAAATCTATTGTCCTATTATAATACATATAAACATATACAAGCAGTTACAAGTTACATTTTGAGAGAGTTTTGGTCATGCTTGTGCATCCATCCTTGTGCTCCTTGATCTCACAGCCACTTTTGATGCTATCAACCACAGTATCTTTCTGAGCTGATTCCTTAGCTAGGGACTGGGGACACTTTTTCTGGAGCTAGTTCCAGTCAATGCTAATTGGGAAGGAGAGATCGTTCTAATGACCTCTTCTTTGGGCAGTGCCCCAGCATTCTATTCATTCTCCCCTTGTATTTAACATTTACATGAAACTACTGGGTGAGGTCATCTGCCAGTTTGTAGTTCAGTACCATAAACATGTTGTTCATACCCATTTATCTTTTGGATCCAGGCCAGCCAAGTGAGCCTGTCAAGTTTCTGTCCCTGTGCCAGGAGATAGTATAAGTTTAGATCAGGAAGAATTGTCTCAGACTCAATCTTACCAAGACCAAGTAGGTGTGGGTGTTAGGGCCACTGAGATCTTCTTTGTCTTCTACAGGTCTGGGGTATTCCATAGCTGACCTTGGGTGGAATTGCAATTCCCCTTTCAATTTTGGGGTCTCCTTGAATGCATAGTTCCTGCTCAATGAGCAAGGGCAGCTATGGCTAGGGATGCCTTTGCACAGGTGTATCAGTTGTGCCTTTCCTAGATTAGGGGATTTTCAGGCAGTCTCTCATGTCGTGATAGTCTCACAGCTTGACTACTGCAGTGCAGTCTACATGAGCTTGCCCTTGAAGACCACCAGCTAGTCCATACTTGGTATGCTTATGTAACACCTCTGTTTCATGAGCTGTACTAGTATGTGGGATTGACCTTGGGTGAGGGGAAGAGATGTTGCCTAGGGAACAGTCAGACAAGAGAGTGAAGAGCCCAAAGTTGCTGAATAGGCAGCCTGTCTTAATTTATCAGAGTGTTAAAAGTGATGGCAGGAGGTTTGTACCTTCAGACCTGCAAAATCCCATTAATGTAGCCTTATATTAATGTAAAATGAGTTCATCTGGCCATTTTTTCTATCTGGTTTATCTGGGAGGACTGGCACCTGATTACCAGTTGGCTTCCAGATGTGATTCAAGATGCTGATTATTACCTATACATAGCATAGAGCCTGTTAGTTGAGGGACCACTTATCTTTCCAGACGATTTGAAATGGCAAAGTTGGCACAATTAAACATATATTAAACCAATACCCTGGAAGTGCATCTTCTCTGTAACAGCTCCTGCACTCTGGAATGAGGTTCTCCCTGAGATCTGGATGGCATCCACTGCTAACCTGTAGGGGCTTGAAAACCTGGGCCTTCTATCAAGCCTTTAGCAAGTTTGAGTTCAGGATGAGTAAGCTTCCTTCGATTCTCTTTTCCATTCTATTCCAGTTACTGAATGGCATCACATTACATTCAAAGTATCTGGATAGGGTGGGTATATCTAATCTTTATATCAATACAGATCCCAGCTTGCCACATACTATGACATTATAGTTTTATGGCATTATTGGCCATCCCAATAAATATATGCTTCAAAACAAGCAATTGTAATTCTACTGAGGTTGTAGTAATAAAGAAATAAAATCTTAGTTCTGAAAACTTTATTGACAAATGTAATAGGAGATGCTGTCAGAGAGATTAAGCATCAAATGACTCCCTGCTGTAAATCTGTTTCCAATTCGGACGCTGATACAGGTGCCCTGCGGTAATTGCAGCCCTGGGATCTGATCAATGGCAGAGTTACATGGCTGATGTTTTAAGGTGTTTATTCCTGCTTGAGGAAAAACACTTCATAGTATCCTTCCCTCAAATTACACCCTGCCCAGATCTCAACACAGAGATAAGGGCAACGGTGCTTGAATAAATAGTTCTTTCTCTCCCGCATTCCACTCCAGTTTAACAGAAAATCTTGACACTGGAAAGTAGCAATGCTTATTTTCTTTTCTGCTCAATTCCTTCCCTTGTCAAAATAAACTTTGCCACTAGAGAGCAGCAGGACTCCATGCATTCACTTGAATAGTACTTATTCCTTGAGACAAATTTATGATAAGATAATGAGCACTGTGAACTCCATCCCTAAGGTTACTAAGAAAAATATGACTTTTGCTATGTAGAAATTGCCTTTTTCCTTTTCATCCTTTACCTGGAAAGGCAAAAGGGAGGTTCTTTGGGTAATGGTTGCTTTTAATAATGGCTATTTATCAGTGGTTTCTATTTAAATGGTAGTAATGTTTTTGATGCTATATGATAGGAACAAGTAAAATTGTAGTCCATGAGGTTACCTGAAACCCCAGGATTCAGCTTAGTTAAGATAGGTTGGCTTTGATTCTTGCAGTCAATGTGTAAAGAAATAGTGTAAACCAGAGTGTCAAACTCACATCATCACGGCAGTGTCACGTGACGTATCGGGAATTTTCCCCCTTCGCTAAACTGGCATGGGCGTGGCCAGCACATGACATATCCAGCCCATAGGCTGGGAGTTTGACAGCCTGATATAAACCAAAGAAGCATTTCCATTGTCTTATACTAACATCACCTAATGAACCCCAGAACATTTGTTTCCCTCTTGATGTATATTTCCCTCATCTCTTCTGGGTCCTTGTTGTAAAATACCATGCCATCACGCTATTTTTACATGGTGTCCTTCAGAAAGGCAAGATCTGGTTCCTTTCAATTGCATGAGTTGTTCCTCTATCACTTTAATCCGTTTTGAATATTCTTTATTGCCTGTGCTATAAAATACACTCCAGCAATGCTGAGTATATGTAGATTCAAACCAGCCAACTATTCAGCTGGATTAACTTTAGTATAGTAGATTGCTTCATCTTTGCCAATTCATTCAAAGTCTCTTTCCCAAGGCTCTCATGGTGCTTCAGTGCCACCATGATTCAGGTTAAATGTGTGATAACCCAGAAATTATGGTGCATTATACTATTGAGCACTTTTGCTGACATGGCTCTTTATAGTCCCTAAACATAATTTCAGCTATAAATCCTGGAAAATCATTAAGTAAGGGCTTTGTTATAGCAGGAACTGTATAGCTCATTTAGCAGCTGCCACTGTCATCAGATTGATAATAAATCCCACCTGGGTTCTATCATCCACAAAATCCTTTACCTGGGGCTGAATTTATAAGGTACTTGAATCAGAAATACTGCAAATGTGCTAGCTTTCCCCCACACTTTTCAGGAGATGGTACTGCTGATTTTTGCCAGCAAGGAAGTCACACGGATGCTGTATGACGAATACCCTGCCTCAGATGGGTCAAAGACCTACAAAGTTGTTGTTAACAGGAACACTTTATCCAACAGCACTTGGTTTTTTAGCAGCAGAGGTTCCATCTGCATAGTGGACATGGCTAGAGGTCAACAGGTGCCAAAATCAGCAACTGAAAATCTCAGATGAAGCATGTCTTGTGTCTGGAGGCTGTGGGGGCTTGAAAGAGGAACAACAGGCTTCAGCTCAACTCTGACAAACTGAGTGGCTTTAGGTTTTGGGGTCTCCTGGATCTTGGGATTTATTTTATTTAGCTCTTGATGGGATGGAACTGCCTCAGATGACCCAGTGTGCAGTTTGAGAGTTCTTCTGGATTCAGAAGTCCTACTGGATAAACAAGGTAGCAATTATGTGAGGGCCTTTCCACAACTTCAGGTTTATGCCATTGTGCCTATTCTGGGACCAGGATATCTTATTTTAGTCACCTCCTGCATAGACTACTATAACGTAGATTGGCCCACACCTCAATATTCTATTTTTACAAAATATCTTTTATGATTTTGTGTACTGTTCTGAGTTTCTATGCCCTACTAAAGTTTTAACTGAATCTGCACCTCCTGATAAGCCATCCTGATAAGCAATTTAAGAAATGGATTGTAGTTAAGCAATTTAAAAAATGGATTGTAGTTTATCAACCAGAATGGCTAACTTCATCCAACATGTTTACTATGTTCCACAAGCCCTATAACATTTATTGGTAGAAATGGTTGGGAAATATAGAATTTTTCTTAGTGGAACTTTCCTGCATAATTTTCTCTGACTTTGGGCAGAGAGGAAAAGAGGAAGGAAATTCCTGTAATCTCCCCTGCACCACATTGTTAATGTAAACTGTTTTTCATTGTGCACCTACAGAATTGCAAAAATCTATACAATATTTATTTGTAAGCCTACATTAAAAATGCATAGCTGCGTAGTTACATGTGTATTTACCAGGTTAATAAAAATAAATCTAAAATGGAATATGCTACCCTACTTTTTTCAAAGTGTAGCTTTCAGTGGCTTGTGCTGACATTATAAAAACAAATGCATTAGAAATGACCACCCTTTGTTACACAAAAGCAACATTATGCACTAGAGCGAGACACTTGATCATATTACAGATATAGCAGATACGGTGCCTAATTCATTACTATGTACTCATCAAACAATAATTGAGTTTGGAAAGCATAACTACAGTCGTGTCTCAAAGCTCTGAGGCAACTTTGCTTATGTTTCTAATTTCTTGAATTTCCCAGTATCAGGGTTTTTGTTTTTTATTTTTTGCCACCAAGGGTGCATGGTTAGTACTAGAGGCACTTCACTTGCTTGTTTGGAACATGTGTTTATTTGTATACTATTATTAAATTAAACTAGTGAACAGTAACTAACAAAGTAATTTTGTAAGGATAGTTAGGAAATTGTCCCAATAAATTGAACTATATAGCTTTGTCTTGAAAACTTAGCTGTTTCTTTCTAAGCAGTTTCCCCTTTAAAATTTGATCTTATCCTTAAATGGCTAAAAGTCTGGCTTATTTAACTATATGTTCAGATTGACACAGATGAAATCATAAAACCTTATGGATACCTGTCATTGTTTAGAATGCAGTACTGCAGGCTACTTCTGCTGACTGCCACTGCCTGCAGTTTGGCAGTTTGATTCTCACTGGCTCACGGTTGACTCAGCCTTCCATCCTTCTCAGGTTGGTAAAATGAGGGCCCAAATTGTTGGGGGCAATATGATAAACTACAGAGGGCTGTAAAGCTCTGAAGCTATATATTAGTCTAAGTGCTACTTCTATCATAATGAAACTGGATACAGAAAAGTTTTAGCTAAGAGAAAACGCAAAAAGTAGTCTTCATTAAAAAATAGGTTGTGTAATTCTTGATATACTAAAAAGCCATATATAGCTACAATAGTACAGGGGTCCCCAATCCCTGGGCCGTGGTCCACACTACCGGGCCTTGAGCCATTCAGAACCTGGCTGCAGAAGTGGCGGGGGAATGCGTGCGTATTCCCACTTGCACAAACAGCGGGTGAGTGCATGCACTCCATTTGCATGAGCAGTATCCATGCATGCCCACCATTCATGCAAATGGAGCTGCACCCATGCATGCTTGCCCATCACTCATGGAACCATCCCTTCTGCCCTCCCCACTTCTGGTCCGCAAAGCTGGAAAGTTGGGGAACTCTGTAATAGTATTTTTCTCTTTTAAAAATATAGTACACGAAATCTTGTGGTTAAAAAATTGTTTAGGCATAAGAGAACTCTTGTACAATTAAAGTAAATATTACTGAGAAGATTTCAATATGACAGTGTGTAAATACCAAATTTATGGGTGGCAATTTCTCTTAGAAGTTAGCATTTTACCTTTATGACTGCATTTTAATCTCAAACCCAAATGTTTATTGTGCTTATTCATTCAGTTTGATTATAGAAGAACATATCCTTTAGTATTGGCTAAAATTCATATTTTTTTAGAAATCATATTTTTAACTAGTGTGGAATTATTATAATCTATATGCTTACAGGAAGTCCTAAACTTAGGAACATTTGTTGAGTAATTTTAGAAGTTATGATAGTGCTAAATGAAGAGACTTACAACTGGTCTTCGTTGCAGGACCCATGCAACTACTTGATCATAGTCTGGGAGCTTGACATTTGCACTTACAAACAGTTTGCAAAGCAAACTGTGATTGTCATTTGGAATTTTCCTTGTCAGCTTCTCCAGAAAGTCAGTGGCCAAATGTGCACCTTTGTGCATCTACCCTGACTTGGTGCTTTTTGTGCATCCATGCACTCCTACACACTCTTCCTGTCCTGTACCAGACCCCAGCACAACCTTCCCAACTCATACAGTACTTCTTGCACACCTCTACACATCCCTGTGCATTCTTCCTGACCTGTGCTACACCCCCATGCACCCTTCCTGATTTGTGCCACATCCTGTGCACACTGCCCAAACTGCACACCTCTCATGAACCCTCTGAACACCCTCCCAAGCCTTCCCCTCACCTTGTCCCTCTCCCCACTTACCTGCTTGTTGGCCTGGAATTTCCAACTTCCTGATAGCTTTCCCACAGACTTCAGTTGTGGGAAGCTGACAGGAAGTTGGGTCATCTTCCATGGGACCAAGGGATTCAGTTAATAATGGGACTGCAGGGGTTGTTGTCATTAATTGATGGCATGCTTTACAACTGCATTACTTAGCAACGGAAATCCAAGTCTCAATTATCATAAGTCAAGGACTATTTGTATTGTGTCTTTAGTATTCAGTATTAACTAGGTATTGTCTCTGAATACTGACCATTGTGTAAATGTCTGAAATTCTCACTTAATAAAGTATCTATAAATTAGGATAGATCCTAGCTGAAACTTTATTGAAAGAAGTGATAAATGCCATGTGACTCAACATATGACTTTTTTCTATTTTATTATTAATGGCTTTGCAGTTAGGAAATGTATGGAAAGAAATTGTGTATAGATGCTTTATTAATCAAAATAATAGCTAATAAACACATTAGTTAACACATTAGTTTTAAATGCCCTATTATCTATGAGGGCTGTGTAGTAATTGTAAAAATAATAAAAGGCAACAACAACTCTAATTTTTGAAGATTTTCCTTATACCCTGATATAAAAAAATAGAAATTTACAGTATTTGTTTTAGGAAGAAATACAGGTAGTTATTCAAGAAAAAGAGTTTGACTGAATGAGCCATAGTAACATCTCACTCATTTCCTAGTTTCAACAGAAGAGATTATATGTAGCTCAGGTTGAACTGTGGATTCTCTGTAAGCTATGCAAATGTTTAATTATCCAAGTAGGTAACATTATCTGGGCCAGCACTGATAATGTTACCTAGTTGAGTAGTGAAATGTCTGCAAGCCCTAAATCATGGAGCACCAAGGACTCTACCAATTCCTAGTCATTCAAGTTATCTATTCTCAAGATTTAAATAGAGCACAGAATAACCATTGTACAGAAAGGTGACTGTGAAAATTGACAGAACAGAATAAGAATGAGCAAGGAATATTTATTTGTTAAAGGCTACTATTTATAGAAAGACTCACAGAGAAATATTTTGACCTAGTCCTATACATAAGCTGCATATTGTAAGATGGGTTTCTTCCAATCCTTCAGCATAAAAACAGCTTGTATTTTGTCCTGCTTGCAGTGAATGTTCCTTTATAAAATTGAATTGGTGAATATGACAAGCATATTTTCCATTTATGTGCCAATTAAGAGCCTCATTTAACTGACCTGCTGAATTCATGAAGACCAAAACTGGGCATTGGAGAAACAATCAATGAAAATTTTGAGTATGCCTTTGTTGTGGTTAGCCAGCAGCAGGTGCA
>AZIM01005505.1:9307-23667 GCA_000516915.1 Ophiophagus hannah | reverse complement strand
TGCCAAGTGTCTGAATTTTGATCACATGGCATGGGGATGCTGCAATGATCATCAGTGTGAAAAATGAACATAAGTCACTTTTTTCAATGCCATTTTTCAATGCCATAACTTTGAATGGTCACTAAATGAAGTGTCGAAAGTTGAGGACTATCTATCTTTCCACTAACTATAAGTATTTTATGTGAGAAATAGGAAATCTCCATGAGCGAGTAGCAGACAGCACAAAAAATACATGCAACATCATTATTTTCTTCTATAAATATGTTTTGTTTTCAAGCTGTCCTGTTACAGTTCTTGTTAGAGTTGCTAGTAGGATAATGATTTCTGATTTAAAAATCTTCACCTTCATTTTGGAACAAATATTCCAGCTGCAATACATCCTTCCTATTTCAGTCTTGAGAGGAAATAGTTGTAATTTTTTCTTTACCTTACAGTGGGGGAAGAATGAAGAATAGCTTTAATCCACTTCCCTTTAGAATAATATTGTAGAAAGTGTTTTAATTCTGTGTATGAGGGAAGGCATTTGCTATCAAACCTCCCCCCCTCCTGCCCAAGGCTGAAACTCTTCATTGCAGTTAGCAATAAAGGATTGATGCATAATAGTTTTAAGAAACCATTGGCATTTCAAGGTAAATAGCAATGCAGAGCTCAAAATCATAGCCAGAAATTCCAAGTGCCAAAGAGAGATGATAACATGGTGAGATGAGAATTATATTTACAGTGTTGCTTTTCAGCACTGATTGCTTTAAAATCGGGATTTTTCCAAGCATTTAATTCTAGATATTTCTCAAATGTTCACCTTCCAAAGTCTTCAAGATGTGTACACTTGATTCTGAGATGAAAAGTGTCTTTGGGACTTTGTTCTTATAGATCAGGGAGTTTTAGAATTGTTGAAGAGCAGGCAGAGCTGGAGAGGCAGAATTAACAGTTTATCAGCTTAGAATAGTTACATTCCCACAAGTGGTCCAATCCAAGCCCTCCTGAATTCCATGACACCAATTTAGTGTTGAACTTTAGTTGACTAGTTTCTTGTGTATAGGCTTAGATTTATTTAAATGCTGCAATATGGTTCTGATTCTTTGCCCCTGACACTTGTCTTCTAGACAAAGAAGACAATTCACTTATCCACAGCTGTTGTCAGATTGTCTGCTTCTATACCTGAGCCTCTTCTTCCTCTGAAAAGGAGTGATTAGACTGATTTGCAGCCTGTCCCACCCCCCTCCATTCAATTAGATCACAGATTTTTGCTGATGGTCTCTGAATAACTGTGCTAATCAACGAGCCTTATGTCTGGAGACTGATGCAATCTCTGTGGTGCTCCTTTTGAACACTTAGAATTCAAGATTCACCCTCCTCTTCTATTCCCCAAGAATATGGATTGTTTTCTCAAAAGTGGAAAAGAACACTTTGATGAATCCTTGATCAAGATTACGCTTCCAGTGAAAACTAGAAAAATCTAACATCTCATGCAAACATTTATTGCTCTAAGGTTGTCAAACTTTTGATTTCTTGCTCTTATCAGAGACAAATACAATATGATGGAATACCTGGACTCAAGTATTTTTTAAACAGTCAAAGTTCTGAACAGAATGATATATGCTTTCAATAAATGGCAGTTGATTGGCAAATTATTCTGTGAAAGGAAGTGAGCTCAAATTCTAAAAAGGAATTGTTTCAGGGAGTTTTTGTGACTTTCTGTAAAATAGTTTTATTTTTTTTAGTCAATTTTCTGTTTGCTGGCTGTAATGGACAGCTTTGGCTTGTAAAGGCTTCCTTGGGAATGTACCTTACATGTACATGTCATGTGAAGATTCTTCACTGCAAGCAATTTTGCTATCACCTCAAAAATGACTCTTCAGTGGTGTCAGCAGTATCAGTTTACAGATCCAGTTCACTACTGTCATGCAATAAGTTATGCACTTCCTACTCTTTGAATGAGACTACTTTCAAAGACTGAGGACAGTCATATCCATGTTGCAAGGAGAAGTACCTACAAGGGTTCAAAAGTAGAATAGATGTGCACTATGCCCTCCAACTGCCTTAATTTATATCTATGTGTAGACAGGTGCCTGCATGAATCTAGTGACTGTTGCCAGAGTGTCCTATACAGACTCGAATTCAGCAAAAGAGCTACCTCTTTCACATTTTCATAAATTTACACCGCCTCACAGAGCTGTAATTGAATGATAAGTGTTTCCATAGCAACTGCTGTGATTAATTAAAATACTTGGTTGTAGTAAATTAATAGATGCAGAGGAATATTTTCATGTATAAATAGTGCAATCTGTTTATGCTCAAAGACTTTCTCCCCTCCTTTCATTCTCTGCTGAGAAATTGAGCTATTTTTCCCCTCTCAGGGTTGATAAATCATTGTGATTCCCTATAAACTTACAAAATAATTCCCTTTGCTTAATAGCTGTTCAAGGCTCATAACAAAATAGAGAGCAGGAAGAGGATTTCCACAGAGTTTAATAAGATGTGCACCATTCGGCGTGGATTGGGGGAGAGAGGGAGTAGATGGGAAAGATCATTGAGAAAAAGATAGAAATACATGTTTCCTTCTCCTAATCTTTTTCTGGTCCTTTCTAGAGACCACCAGAAGCTTCTTTCCACCATTAAGATTTTCAAGTATTATTTTTTAGATTCCTTAGCTGCTAAATTGTTTTCTTTTTCAAAGTTTAGTGTATAATATGATTTTCTAGAGCCCAGATAACTTTTTGTTAGGTTTGGCTGCCTTTTTCCTAACTAGAAATGCTTCTTGCTGTCTGAAATAATTGTCAATTGGAGATTGGATTGGTTTGGATTTACAGATCTGGAATTCCCCTGGCTGTGCAGGGCTGCAATTGTGAGCATGAGTAGTAGAAAGAGAGTATTACAGAAAAGAATATTATTAGACAATGTCAACCCTGAAGTGAACTGGGTTGAGGCCATCTTGGAGGCTTCAGGATTGCCACACAATGATGGGAGGGGGGAAAATAGTTAGATGGGGTTTTGTAGCCAAAACAATAAAGTGTTCCTGTGGGAACCAAAGACATTCTCACAGGTGGCTGGCCAGAGAAGGAACAAGTAACCAAGCAACTGGCCAGCAGCTGGATTGGACAGTGACATGGGGGGAAGGGAAAAACTTTTGTTTTTAATTAGGTGAAAGCCATGGGAACTTTCAGATTCGCCTTTCACCAGTTGTGCCAGTATGAACTATCCAATAAACTGTTCTTTGAGGAACCTGCCTGCCTCTGAGTTCTGTTTTCTATGGATGCATTACTTGGAATGCTGACATCAAGCTGACTCTCCAAATTCCTAATCCTCCAATATAAATCGGAGCCACTCTCCAGGGTCCTGAGCCTTAGCTGTTTGCTCAACCTTTCACGGGAGCAGCAAAGACTCAGAGAAGATTACAGAGATGGAGAAACAAGAGGAGGGAATTGCAGGTGCTGTTGCTGCCTCCTTGGAGGCTGTACAGACCCCCCCCCCGGGGGGCTAGTGGGTGATGGAGGTAGTGGCTGAGATCCCTTTCCAGATGGTGACCTGGCCAAAAGCCCATGCTGAATGGCCAATCACTGAGCCAAGGAAGACTTCAGGTGCAGGAGCTCAGTCAATGGTGTGGTGAGAGACCTGCCAGTGACCTTGACTTAGAAGTCAATGACCACCATCCACCAATGGAGGGCAAAGGGAACTCTAGAGTTGGATGAATCTGGAGACTGGAAATATCAGACAGCAGTCAATAGCCAAACCCCAGAAGGCCTGCCAGAGAGGTTCGACAGGGTGAGCTTGGAAAGCCTGGAGCAACACCGCTGGGTCAAGTGGACTAGGATGATCCTGACCGAGCCAACCTTGACATTCTCTCCTAATCAGTATCAAGCCTCCATCCCAGCAGCACAAGTGTCACGTCCCCTCTACTATTCCTCAGCCAGGTGCAGGAACAACATGACCTTGACTCTAAAGAAGAATTATTATGTCTAACCAGATACACTCCATGAAATTCCCCCCTCCAATCTTCCCAGGCTCAAGAATGTGGCAGTGTGGAAGCTTCTGGTGCTAATATGGCTTCCAAAGCTGACAGGTGCCCCCCCCCCCGAAAAATATCACATCCTGAAAAATACAATAAACAAAACACAACAAGGGGTTAATGCTTTGTCATCAACCACTTAACCCCCTCTCCCCCCTCCAAGGGGACCTTTTGGCTTGGGGAACTTGTCATGGAATTGCTTGGCCAATCTATCTGCATGTACATCCCAACTTTTCACCCAAGTAGCTTCTGACAAAGGGCCCTTCCATAGTATTAAATATTTTAATCGTCCTCTGTGTAATCTAGTGGGAACTGCTGGTATGGGTTATATATTGGAACCAACAGCAGGCTTCAACAAGCTGCTATGGAAGACTGGGTGTATTTTCCCTAATAATTGAGGGAGGCTCAGTTCAACAGTAACTGAATTGATTACTTTTGATATAGGAAAGGGACCCAGGAATTTAGGTCCCAATTTTTTACTAGGAAGCTTCAACTTAAGGTATTTAGTTGACAAAAACACTTTGTCACCCACCTTAAAAGATGGTTAGAGAGATCTTTGTTTGTCTGCCTGTATTTTATATTCCTTAGCTGCTTCCACTGGAGCTTTTTTCGTATCCTCCCAACCTTTTCTTTAATGATTCCATCCAATCCGCTAAAGAGATGGATGTTGGGAGTTCTCTAGGTAACTCAGGCATAGGAACAAAGTCCATGCCAGTAGTGATTTGGAAAGGAGTCGATCCAGTGCTGCTGTGTACCGTATTATTATAAGCCACTTCTGCAAAAGATCTGCCCAGTTTTCTTCCTAATAATTTACATAACATCTAATGTATTGTTCCACCATAGAGTTCACACATTCAGTGGCCCCATTACAAGAAGGATGAAAAGCTAGGGAGAGTCCTTGGGATGATCCAATGGACTTTAAAAACTCCCTCCAGAACTTAGCAGCAAATTGAATGCCTAAGTCTGAGATGACTCAACATGGAACTCCGTGAAGCCGATAAATATGCTTCACAAACAATTTTGCCAATTTTTTAGCTGAAGGTAATTCATTACATGCTGTAAAGTGGGCTTCCTTGGAAAATAAATCAATGACAGTCAAAATCACTGTATTCCCTCCACTTTCTGGTAATTCAACAATAAAGTCCATTACTATTTCTTTCCACTGCTTTGCTGGTTCAGCTACTTGTTGGAGAAGTCAGGGGGTTTCCCAGTTCTATGTTTCATGGTGGCACAAATTGAACAGCTTTTTATGTAGTCTTTGACATCAATTTCCATTTTTGGCCACCAGAATTATCTTCTGACGAAATGTAGGGTTTTTAGAAACCCAAAGTGCCCCCACAACCAAGAGTCATGGCTGCGTTTTAGTACCATCAATCTCAGGGTACTGGGTACATAAATCCTGTTTCCTTTCCAAGCCAATCCTTCACTCATTATCAGATCGGTCTGATTTTCAGTAAACCATGGATCATTTAAGAGTGCTGCGTTCAAATTCGTTGTCAGTTTGTTCTCATGGAGTCTAAAACTGTGTTGGGCTTGGCCTCTGGTGGTCGCTTCACTGGCAGGTTGGGCTTCTGACAGGTTGCACTACTTCCTCTTGGTGACTGTCAAATTGGGGTTTTCTCAACAAGGCATCCACCAAAATCCCCCCCCCGGAATATATTTCAGTTGAAAATTGAATCTCTTAAAGTATTGAGCCCAGCAAACTTGTTTGGGGGAAAGCTTTCGAGGGGTCTTCAGAGCCTTGAGGTTTTTGTGATCAGTCCACATCTCGAAAGGCTCTGTAACTCCCTCCAGGAAATGCCTCCAAGATAGTAGTGCCCATCATACAGCAAAAGCCCAAGGCTCCCAAACTGCCCACCTACGTTCTGTGTCACTCAACTTTTTTGACACATAAGCACAAGGCATCAGTTAGTCTTGAGAGTTATTTTGAAGTAGAACCACCACAACAGCCACATCACTGGCATCGGCTTGGACTACAAAAGGTTTGGTTGGATCTGGATATTGGAGGATAGATTCTGCTGCAAAAAGTCACTTTAAAGTTTCAAATGATTTTTGACAATTCATTGTCCAAGTAAGAGGTTGATTACATTTTGGTTTGGTCAGAGAAGGACCAGTTTTCAGTAACTCTGTTAAAGAGAGGGCAACCTCGGCAAATGAAGGGATGAATTGTCTATAAAAATTTGCAAAACCCAGGAAGCTTGGAAGTTGTTTACATGTCTTTGGGGGCTGCCAGTCTAGCACTGCCTTCACCTTTTCAGGGTCCATCTTAATCCCCTGATTTGACACTCGGTAGCCCCGGTAGTCCAAAGACTCTTTATGGAATTTGCATTTTGACATCTTTGTGTATAGCTTGGCAGCTAAAAGTTACCTCAGTACTTGTCTGACTAATTTGACATGTTCTTCCAGGGTCTCACTAAATATAAGAATGTATCCAAGTAAACAAGGATACCCTTATACAAATGTTGATGTAACACTTCATTGATTAGCTGCATAAATACAGTGGAGGGGGGGCTTGGAGTCCAAAAGGCATGACTCAGAACTGAAAACTCCCCAGAGGGTAGTTAAACGCCATTTTCCACTTGTCTCCCTCCTTTAAGCGGACTTGGTAGTAGGCTTCTCTCAGATCTAACTTAGTAAAGATTTTGCCTTTGGACATTCTTATTTAGCAAATCCTTCATTAGGGGGAGAGTGTACATGTTTTGTATGCACACCCCATTCATGCCACGGAAATCAATGCATAATCTGAGACTGCCATCTTTCTTCTCTTTAAATAATACCTGGGCTGCCAACCTAGACTTTGCTGGTTCAATGAACCCTCTGGCCAAGTTGGTATCAATGTATTTCTTCAACTCAGTCAACTCGGTTGGTGTCATGGAGTACATCTTTGGTTTAGGCAGCTTTGCCCCAGGTTCTAATTCGATGGCACAATCAGGGGCTTGATGACGGGGGAGGATGTTGCATTCCTCCTCACTAAATGCCTCAGCTAAGTCTCTATATTCTTTAGGAACCTGGGGTTTGCCTGGAAGAGAATCTGAAGCGGTTTCTGGCTGTGGGCCCCTGTTGGTTGGCAGTCTTTTATCAGGAGGGACTGGGGACAGCTGCCCAATGCCAGTTATGATTTTTTGGTACTCATCTTCCCATTTAATGGTAGGGGTCCATTTGTTGAGCCAAGCAAGTCCCAATATGACTTTCCATCTACCTGTTCAAACTTGATTGGGCATTTTAGGGCTTTCATTTTTATCCCTAATTGCTCAATGATAGGGAGCCCAAATAGACATCTGGAACATCCTGTATCTATTACTGCTTCTAGTTCCCCAAACTTCCCAGTCTCAGGCACCACCAATTTCACTTTAATTGTAAAAGGGGGTAGTGGCTGCACTCACCATGGGGTCCTCTTCATCATTTACCTTTCCAGGAAGGGTTTCTTTGGCCAGAGGTTCCTCACTCTTTTCTGTGGGGAGGGGAACCTCTACAGCTTATCTGGCAAACTGACTGGTGTCTGGGGGCTTCCGTGGAGCTCTTCTGCCTCTGTAGTGGGCCTTGCTTGAGAAACCAGGGGCCAGATATTTGGAAGTCCAATGATCTGCTTGACCACAATGGTAGCATTTGATAATTCCTGTAGATTGGGTAGGAGCGTCTTCAGCAGTTTTAGTCAGAGGACATCCGGCCAAAGTTCTCCTAGAGGAAGGACTTCTGAAGTCCCCCTCAGAGGGAAGTTTTCAATGTGGGTGAATTTCTCTATCAGAACAATGGATATGGCATACCAATCTTGCAGTCATTCTGATGCCCCCTCGGATGCTGCAGGCTTTTCTGACTTCTTGATTAATGGCTTCTTTAAAATAGTGCAGAAGTATTCTGCCAGGCCAATCCCTGAGATTTCCTGCAACCCATCTAAAGTCCCACACAAAGTTTTTTATGGGTTGATTACCATGCTTCATCACTTTTATTTTATCTTCATTTTCATCTACTCTGTCAGGTTCTTAAAATCTAGCCTGGAGCAGCTCAACAAATGCATCTGCATCATTTAGCTCCACAGCTTCCTCATTGTGTAGCTGAGCTACCCAGGTGGAAGTGTCTCCTTCATTCATCCCATCTGTAATCATGGAAACTAAGTTGCACTCTGTTTCATACTGGTCTCCATATTGACCTACATGTGCCCAGATTCAGCAGAGGAAATAAGCAAGTAAATAAGTAACATCAAATGTTACTCTAAAACTTGGTGGCGCTGGTCTCGCTGATGGAATTGCCATGGCAACCACCAGCTGAGCTGCAATCTGCTGGGGAGCTGCTGCAGGCAGCAGGAGGGGGCCCTGCAGAGGCCCTGCAAGGGGTGGTGGGCAGTGGGTGGCGGGCAGCAGTGGCACAGCNGGTCTCGCTGATGGAATTGCCATGGCAACCACCAGCTGATCTGCAATCGGCTGGGGAGCTGCTGCAGGCAGCAGGAGGGGGCCCTGCAGAGGCCCTGCAGGGGGTGGTGGGCAGTGGGTGGCGGGCAGCAGTGGCACAGCAGAATCTGCTGTGCCACTGCTGCTGGCTGCTGGATAGGGGCCATCTGCTGAACTGGTTGCCGAGTTGGAAATGGTGTGGTGGTTGCAGCCTGCTGCTGGATCTGACCCCATTGCTGCACCAGGATTGTTGCTTCAAATTGGCCCCATGGTGGTCCCGAAATAGGTGCTGCAACTGGTGCTGGCATCCACTGGCATTGGGCCCACCCATAACCAAGATAGAATCCCCAGCCTGGGGGAATACATTCAGCAGGAGGTAGCATAAAGGTTGGCTGACGAGGGGGGCCAATTGGAAGTTGCAGCATCCCAAATGCTGGCTGCATCTGCTGTCTACCCCCTGCTTCTTGCCCCTGCCATGCTGAGCCAATTCTCTGGTCAGTCTAACTGAGTGGAATGATGCCGATGCCACGGTGGCTCCACTGCCAGGTCTTAGATCAAGAAAAGTGAATGTGGGTTGCATTAAGTTCCATCTCAGTTGGGGAGGTTGCGACTGTGGGACACAACTTCTCAATTCAAGTCACTCAAAATGCTCTGGGAGCCCTGCCAAGAATTGGTTGTGAGACGGAGGCAACAGGTTCCATTCTCAGGAGTTGTCAGGCCCAAAGCCCCCACGTCTCTCCATTCTGACTCGTGGCCTGACTTTGTTGGGCTGGAGTAGGAAAGATGTTCAGGTGGCCTGTCCTCCGGTCCCATCTCTGGAGTTGGATCAATTCTTTTCCAGGAATCCATCTCCCCTCCTTTGTCTCTCTACTGCAGCTTCAATGATTTGCACAAATTCTTCAGAAGGAGGATACTGGGTCTCGATCAGTCCTCCAGTATCCATTCCCACGCTTCTTCTGTGATCTCCTCCTTCTCCTCCATCTTTGCTGAGTCTTTACACTGCTTGAACTTTAGGTCGGTTCTGGGGCTCAGCACCCCAGACAGCCCCCTTTTGAGGTACTATTTGGAGATTTGGGATAATGTCAGCATTCCAGAAAACCTCAACTCCAACAAATAACTCCAAGACAGGCATGCTCTCAAAGTCTCCTTTTATTAAAGTAGCAAACTGGTACATCTGGGAAATCCCGAATATGAAAGTTCCAGGTTTCCCTCCGATAAGTAAAATATTACAAATCCACCCCCTGCTCCCATCATTCCATCACATGCTCCAATCACCATCTGTCCTAATTTGAGACCTCTACTACTCCTCAGCCAGGTGCAGGAACAACATGACCTTGACTCTAAAGAAGACTGCTATTATGTCTAACTACATATGCTCCATGAAATTCCCCCCTCCCATCTTCCCAGGCTCAAGAATCTTGCAGCGTAGAAGCTTCTGGTGCTAATATGGCTTCCAAAGCTGACAACAAGTGGCTAGCCCTCTACCAGCTCCATCATTGCAGTCAAGCCCTGGAATGCAGCACAGCCCATTGAAGCAAATCTGCATGGGGAACCCTCTGGGTCACCAACAACTCCAGGAGATATTGGGCCAACACTGGGAACTTTTCCGCTTCATAGTGGTGCCAAAAAAATGATGGAAGCAATGATTCTAGGACTGGCATGGCTAGACAAATGTGGTCCCACTATCTGATGGGAAGGGGGCCACAGAAAACTGAGACTGGGAGTAGGTCCCCTCCCTCCTCCAGATATAGCCATGGGGAATCCTGACTGATGGCTGAACATCACTAAGCAAGACAAAAAAGCCAAAGCCATATCAGAACAAACCCCAGGGACACCCCAGATCCCTAAAGAATACCAGGACCTAGCAGGAGCCTTCAGCAAGGAAGAATGCAACACCTTACCATCCCATTGCTCCATCGACTGTGCCATTGAATTTGTGCCCAGGGCAAAACTATCCAAGCCAAAAATGTACTGCATGACCCCAAAAGAAATGAAAGAGCTAAGAGAGTACAACACAAGCCTACTGAGGGGATTCATACAGCCTGCAAAATCAAAAGTAGCTGCCCTAGTCCTATTCAAAGAGAAAAAGGATGGGTCGATGGGGCTGTGCATGAATTTTAGGGAAATTAATGCTGTACGCATGGAAAATATGTACCCACTCCCCTTCATGAAGGACCTGTTAGGCCACCTAGCAAAAGGAATGGTGTTTACCAAGCTAGACCTATGAGAGCCATAGTACCAATTGCAGATTAGGGAAGGGGAGGAGTGGAAAATTGCATTCAATTGCCCCCTAGGAAGCTTTCAATTTAAAGTAATGCCATTTGGCCTCCCAGGAGCCCCTGCGGTGTTTATGCAACTAATCAATGAGGTGCTGCATGAGCACCTCTACAAGGGGATCCTCATGTATTTAGACGACATTCTCCTTTTCACCAAGACCCTAGAAGAACACTTTAACTAGTATATCACGTGCTAAAAAATCTCTTGGAGGCCAAACTATGTGCCAAGCTCTCAAAATATGAATTTCATCAGTCCTGCCTAAATTACCTTGGCTATGAGGTATCTAGTGAAGGAGTAGAAATGGACCCTGGCAAAGCCAAAGCTGTTTAAGACTAGCAAGCCATTTCTACCTGCAAACTGCTTCAAACCTTCTTAGGGCTTGTGAACTACCAACAGTTCATCCTCTCATTCGCTGAAATTGCTCTCTCCACCACCAAACTGTTAAAAATGGGAGGGGGAGTCAAAAAGTGACTGAGTCAACTACTGAACTGGACCCTAGAGTATCAAAAGGTGTTTTAAATGCTCAAAAGAATCATAAAACACCCAAACCCAAGCATCCATTCATTGTCCAAGTGGATGCCAGTGACATGGCAGTGGCTGCAGTCCTTCTTCAAAAAAATTCCAATGGCAACCTACAGCCCTGTGCCTACACCTCCAAAAAAACTGACAGAAACCAAGAGAGGTGGGTAATTTGGGAAAAAGAAGTATACACTATCTGATGGGCCCTATTGACTTGGCACCACTTCCTCAAAGGCAGCCAAGTCCCATTTGAACTATGGACACTGAACTATATCTCGGGGGGGGGAGGAATCTACCAGCAGATGCGTTATCACGAAAGCCCCAATACAACAGCAAACATGAGGAGGTGGTCCATGCCATGCTTCCCCCCTCCCAGCCAGCCTCTCAAGCCACCACTCAAAGACAAGCACAACAGCACAGAGCTGGAGACAGTGAAGCACAAAGTAAGAAGTTGAAAAGAGAACTTCCCAACGAACCCCAGTACAAAGACAACCCAGATCTGCTGACCCTCAGACATGGACTAGCATGGAAAGGCTCTAAACTATATGTCCCTAATAGCCTGCGCCTCCAAGTATTCCAAAGGAGCCGTTATTCCATGCAGGTGGGGCACTTCGGCTGTTTAAAAACCCTACACCTGGCGAGAAGGCAATTTTGGTGGCCAAAGATGAAGAAAGACTTTGAGGACTGTGTCAATAGCTGTGCCATCTGCGTAGCCATGAAGAAGAGACCAGGGAGACCACCCCAGGGCTGCTCCAACAAGTGGCAATTTCTGGCCATGAGAGGAAATTGCTATGGACTTCTTTTGCTGAGATGGCATACAATAACGCTGTTCATAGCAACACCAGCTTAACCCCTTTCCAGATCATCAGTGGCATGGAATTTGTCCTCATGCCTAAGCTCCCCAGGGAGCCACCCTCCTCCATGTCCCCAACTGAATGGGTGTAGTCCCTAAAGAAAGCATGAGAAAACACAAAACATGTCCTTCAGGAAGCAGCAAAAGCCCATAAGGCACAAGCCGATAAACACTGAGCCCTCAAAAAGCCTTTTCACATTGGGAGCAAAGTGTACCTCATAACCAGGTACTTAAGGCTAAAACTCCCCTGCAAGAAACTGGGACCAAAATCCATAGGGCCTTTCCCGATAGTGAAAGTAATCAACTCAGTCACAGTGCAACTGAAACTCCCCTGCCTGCTATGGAAAATGCATCCGGTCTTTCACAGCAGCTTGCTAAAACTGGCAATAGGATCCCAGCTGAGACCGGTAGACCGCCAGCCCCCAAGCCAATTATAGTGCAAGGGGAAGCACACTATGAAGTAAAGAAAATCCTAGACTCTAAGCTACACAAGGGGAGTTTGCAGTATTTAATACAATGGAAGCTACATACTGACACTGCTTATCTCCAGTGACTGTTTAAGGATGAACAGTCCATAACTACAGCTCAGGTGGCTAGATACTGTGCAGCAGCACTGGGGATTCATCAGAAACATGTTTCTAATATATAACAAATTGGCAAACCCTTTGCACTCCGCTTATTCCTTTTTATTTTAGTATTAAACTGACAATTTTGTAGAATAAAGTAAGCAAAGAATGATGACATAGATGGAAGTCAATGGAAGTGGCATATTTGAAGGAAGAAAATAACACTGGAAAAAATTGTCTCATGGTGCTTTTTCAAAAGGCAACTGAACTTTGTTTTTCATTGAAGATATTTCTCATCCAAGAAGCTTCTTCAGTTCTGACTCCAGTTGCCTTTTGAAAAAAGCACCTTTGGAACAACCATTACCTGAATGACTGAGAATCTTCATAGACAGTGGAGAAAATTGCATCAGATTTGTTGGTGGCTAGACATGAATGGTAAAGAGAAAATGGATGGTGTGCTAGAGTTACTCTATTCCACATAGAATCATTTTGGGCATTTTATACTGTCTTATAGAATTTTTCAGGAAACGTGTCTCCGTTTTATGAGAATTTCCTGCCTTACAGAAGAAGCAGTGAAATATGAGTGTTAATTGTGCTATTTGAATGCATCTGGTTGAAGAGCCCTTTGGGACTTTTGTCTGTGATATAAACCAGTCTGGAAATGTAACTCACTCCCGACAAAAGAGCACTTGAAATCCAGGTGGGAATATGAACTACATTTAAAAATTCTCAGCCACTTTTAACTTCCTTTAGGCACATTTACACAATAAACACAAACTTGTTTTAAACTAGTTAAACTGTCATTGTGGTCTCGAAGGAAATCTGAGGACTTGTGAAATAGACATGCCCAGAGCAGATTCTAGCTTTGAATGTTGTTCTGCAATTGAAATGTGTGTGGAAAAGGTACTACATGACATCAAAATATAAATGGACCCCAGTTGACTGACATTCATTAGCAACATTTGTCCCATCCATCTTTTTCACTTGCCACCTTTGGCAGCCATCATCATTCTGTAAGTGAACATCCACTGAAACTATAAACGTTTAATGATAGAGTGATAGATGGTTTTAAAACTCTGGGGGCATTACATGGTTTTCTGTGACAGTAAACTTTCTCTCGGCATGACAGTCGTGAACTGACAGATACAATATTACCTATATGCATGAAGTAATATCTATACACCACATTGACAAGCATAATAAATAGAAGGAGATGTAATTCCCCAAAAGACAAGCATTTATCAACCAAGAAAATCATTGTCATGTCAGTCACAGATGAGGACATGATCAAAAATACCTAATGGTAGCATTGTCCAGAATTATAGCATCAGGGATGAGTAGATCAAATGTTTCCCATTTCATAGTTGCTTGTGTAGGATCACCAGGGATTAATTTAAATCTGCAATGTAGGCTTATCATTCAATTCTATCAAGAGTGATGGAAGTGATTTCCATATTTAAAAAAAGAAATGCAAAGAAATCATTCTTATTTGGTATTCATCTTGCTTTACTTAGACATATTTATATGAAAACTGCATGCAACCTTTCTGAATGAACACAGTCTTGCCTACAATAATATATATTGTTTTTATAATTTGTATTCATATATCCTATTTATATAGCCACTTATTACACAAAATGTGATTCTGGGCATCTGATAATAGAAACAATCAACAATTAAACATTTAGATGTAATTAAAAGGCAAGGAGAGTGTCAAAGCAAAAAAAAATCAGCTTTGTTAATTAGAGGTGAAA
>AZIM01005504.1:17479-38620 GCA_000516915.1 Ophiophagus hannah | reverse complement strand
GTGGCTAGGTGGGCATGGCCATGTGATTTTTTTGCAGTACCACCCCACCCCCACCCCAGTTTTGGGGCCTTCCTGGCCTCAGGGGAGTTTCTAGGGGGGGCGTTTTTGCTCCCAGAAGGCTCCCCTGTGGCTCAGGAAGGAAAAAAATGGAGCATAGGAGGGGCATGCAGCACCCCTCCACGCCTGGTTTTGGGGCCTTCCTGTCCTCAGAGGAGCCTCCGGGGGGGGGTTGCTTTCAGAAGGCTCCCCTGGGTTTCAGGGGAAAAAAACAGAGCCTAGGAGTGGCACGCAGCACCCCTCCATGCTCTGTTTTGGGGCCTTCTTGGCCTCAAAGGAGCCTCTAGGGGGATGTTTTTGCTACCAGGAAGCTTCCCTGGGGCCCAGGAAGGCCTCCTGGGCAAAGCAGTAAGAAGCGAGGGGAAGCCGGCTGTTCTAGGAACAGCTGATTGTTGGGAGGTTAAAAAAAAGAAATACCTTAAGGAGTGACTGGGCGGACGAGCATCGGGTGGGCAGGCAGGCAGGGCAAGCGAGTGAGTGGTGACCAGGTTGAGGGCATGGCCAGCCAGAAGTTACTACCAGTTCAGGGACCCACGCCAAATCCTTGCTACCGGTCCGTGTGAACTGGTGCAAACCAGCTGAATACCACCACTGATGCTGGACAAATTTCCCTCCCACCAGGCAGAAGTCCAAGGTGTTCAGAACTTGCTGTGGCAACCACTCTCAAATACAATCCTTATATGAGTACATTAGACTGGTTACAGTATAAATGAGACAACAAAGAAAACATTACAAGCATTCTTCTGGGGATTGAAAAAGAGTCTTCACTGGTCCATCTCAGGGTCCTTTCTTTCATGTCTGCTGGGTGGCACTAGGCTTGATTTGGTAAGGGTGGTCAGACAGGTTTGGGAAGGTCTGCTCCATGTTGTAGAGTCATCTGTGCAGGACTGAAATACATAAGAACAAGGTCCCAAAAAAGGCATTGTTTGTAGGATAAGAAATGGAGGGGGATAGATAGCTTTCAGGCAGGGTTTGAGGAAAAAAGAACAACACATCAGTATTGCAGTTACTAAACAGATAAACTGTTAACAATGAGAAAAGGGAGCTGGATTCACATGCTTCAGGAAAAAGATGGGCAGTAAAACCATTTAAACACATACAGTAAGTACCTTTATTTAGCCAAATTTGTCAACCTGTGTCATCCCTCAACAAGCCAATTTCTTGCATATCCCTCTTGCTCTTCATTTTTTCATTCTGGCTAGGACAGGCCTCTGCCTTTCATCCCAAGCCTCGAGCAAATCTCCTAGGGGACTCCTAATCATCACTTTTGAACTGCTACTTTCCATCCTCCCTCCCAGATGTGGGGCTCACTTTGGCTTAGTCACAAAAAGGAAAAATAACTTCCATCTCGTGGTTTTTGGTCAAAAAAGCATCCAAAGAGACTCTGGTTCCCTTTCAGAGTACGGGCACTCCCTTCTGGGGGAACTCTAGCCATGGTTTTCAGGTCCCTTTTTGGGCAACTGGGAGGACTTGCCGCCTTTCCCCCCTATGCAGTGAGTACCGGCACTCCTTTCCTGCCCATGGTTTTCAGACCCCTTGTGGATCTGGGAAGACCTGCCACTCCCCTATGCAGTGAGTATGACACTTCCTGAACTAGGCTTTGCTTTCGGGCTTTCATAGGACAAAAAACAACAACAACAAATTTCTTTCCCACCCTTCAATCACAGCCCACGTGGCTTTCCCTCTTATATACAGAAGGTCCCACACTCTGGTGGCCCCCCCTTGCTTTCCCTGTTCTGTTGGTCACGGCTTGGAGGAGCTAGCAACAGGCAGGGGTGCGGCTAGAGGCCAAACAGAAAAATGAGATCCAGCTGCTGTCCAAGGGTGAAGCCACACTCTCTCTCTCACACACACACACAGGCATACACACATTTCTCATACTTTTCTGGACTATAAAATTAAAATTTAGAGGTACTCACCTTCTTTCCAAGCAGCCTTTGAGCTCAACACTCAAAATCCTTTTAAAACCTTTGTTCTAAATGGCCAAGGTCCAGGAAAACTCACCCACAGACTCAACTCTGCTGCTGGAGAGGAAGCTTACCTGGACCAGGTCCATTGGTCAGGTTAGCTTGGAGTCCCATCTTTGGGTGCCAAATTGTTGGAAGAAATGTTCTGGGTTCAGCTCCAAGTGGGAAAAAAGACACTGGAAACATGGAGGCTGTTTGGAANCACTGGAAACATGGAGGCTGTTTGGAAACATGGTTTAATGGTGGACAGGATCACATACCTTGGAGCTCTTGGGCGAAGAAAAGGGAAGAGATGCTGAGAGTCTGAGTTTTATGCCCTTTCTGAGCTTTGAACTTCCTGGGGCACAGGAAGAGTATCCTGATTGATTATCAGACTCCCATAGTGCCATGCAGGGGTAGCTTGGTTGAATCTTGCTGGGTGGTGAGATGGGTAGAGGGCTAATCCTATCATGTCCTGAGGGCCATACCTTAATCCCATCACCCTGGAGCTGGAGGGGGGTAAGGAGCTGCAGGAAGATGTTTTGTCTTTAAAAACGTTTCTCCTTTTCTCATCCAGGGAAATATAATATTGTGCCTTTTTAATATTTCCTAGAATATTTCATTCTTCTAGGAGAGGGTTAGGGTTTTAACTTTCAACACTGCCATTTTGGACACAATGACCCAAACCTTCATTAATTCAACTGCTGAACTAAATGATATTACGAGAATACATACTTCTGGAATTGATCATGGAGTGGTTCAAAGCCCCTATTTGGAAGTGCACTTAGACTATTTTCACAGAAAAGCTCTTTGATTCTCGGTATTGGCAATACTTCTGAAAACAATGTGAAATTAATTCCTTATGGAGGAACCACTACAGTGTTGTTTGGCTTGTAAGGATTGGATGCTCCACATTCTGGAAAATACCTTGTTCCTACTGCTCTATCTTTCAAAAGAAGCCTGTGCAAGCAACATTCTGTCTAGATTTCTGTTCTCTTTGACTACATGCAATCTCTTGGGAGGAAAGACTATGCATCAAAGATTCGTCAGATCTTTACTTTGAATATCTACTAGATGATTTTTATATTAATTTGATATATTGATATTCTCCTCTTATACAGAGCTCAGAGTTTTAAATATTATTCATTTGCCAATCTTCCCCGGAGTCTTCCACTCTACTTCTAGCTGAGCTGGGTGTATAAGTTGGGAGGTCATGAGTCTCCTAAATATAATCCTAGTTAAGTTGGATCTTTCCAAACTTTTCCCTGGGTTTCCACTGGTCTTTTAGCAAAATTTTGGATGAAAATATGACAGAAGGGTTATAATTTCAAGTGATTTTAAATGAATTGATTGGACTGTATATAGTTTGGAAGTATGAATAAATATTGTACTCGAATTGCTAACCAATATAGGAAGAAAGCAATGACACTCAAACAGATTGGCAAGGTTTTTCTATTACTTCATTTTGAGAAATGATCCATTTATTATTGTGAACCAGATAGTTCCATTCAATAGCTCAGCACAAAGACTGTACATAGCTATTTTTAAAACCACATTTTATCATGTGGTTAAAAGGGAAACATCTGGTTATAATATAAGGACCTTATTTTTTTTCTAACAAAATAAAATCTCTAACAGCTAGCTCCAATTACAAAAAACTAAATTCTTATTCCATATTTCAAAGCTAAAGCTTAAAACACTGGAGAGCAATCACTATTCTATGATATAGAATACAGCTGACTTAAATATGCATTGTTGCAATAAATACTGAAAATACAAACACAGAGAAAGGAGCACTTTAGAATTTAGTGATCTGTAATCAGATGATCTGTAAATGTTTCTGATGATCTTTCCATGGACTAGAAGCTTCTGTGTTGATACTGGAAAACTTGTTCAGACAAGGTCTTCCTGTGCTCTTGCTTCAGTACTCTAAGGGAAATTTGGGGGTGTGGCAATGATCTTTGCTGAGTGTGGATCTCCTGCTGAGTAGAAAGTATTACCCATAGTTTGTCCATTGGCCAGAACTAACATAGACTAAAGTACCTTGCAGAGACTGATATGACATTTGGATGTAACAGGAATTAGGAGCGCAGAGCCAAAAACATTTTTGCAAGCCTAGGAAGAGACATATTTTATTCCATTGGTACTTTTAAGGGGGAAAAAACCCCAGAGCTCTTGTTTCCATGCAAACACTTTTCTGCAGCTAGACAAACGATTGATTGGTAAACTGCTGTAAGAAAACTGATGAGAAAAGAGATCTGAGGAAAATTTGCTTGGCACTCACTCACTTTCCAGGAAATAACTAATAGGGGGATTGCCAAGAATGTGGAGCAATAGTAGCACAAGCTGATTTGGATTGTACAAGGAAGTTTCTGAGAGGGAACCACATAGAACTTCAGGCTCACAAGTAAAGATGGTCTGACATATTGTTCTGTAATTCAGGGGGTGAGGGCGTGAGAGATTAGGATTGGGGAGGCATGAGGTGGTGCTTGAGGAATTTTGATTGGTGAACATGGTGTATAACTTATGAAAAATAGCTCCTGATAGCCTGCTATTCAGAGGCGTGGTCTTTCTATCCCACATTATTCCTATGTGCTTATTTTTCTTCTCTCTCCTGAGGCAGCTATGAAAGCCAGACCAAAAATTGGAGTACAAAAACATTGTGTTTGATGACTGAGTAATGAAGCAATATCTTGTGTTCATTCACTGCAGATAAAAGGTACATATTGCCTCAGGAGCACATGAGACACAATAGTTATCAATTCTGTGGACAGAATTTAGACATAGATAAATGGTCTTGTACACTAATGGAAACCAGTACCTCAGATAAGGAGATAACAGACTGGATGATATTAGATTTAGATCTGAAGGCTCCTGCGAGTTTTGCCTGTTGCGTTTTTGATTTGAATTGTAATGCAGGAAGAAAAGAAAGCTTCTCCATATTGTCAAAGGTATGCAGCTTATATACCTAGTGCAGACATATGTTTTCTGAATGCATATGCTAAAATGTCAATAAGGCTCCCTCCCTCTTCATTTTATTTTATTTATTCATTTGGTTGATTCCTGCCAACTGAGTGGACAATCCCTGCAGTTTTGATTTATAATTTTCAAAAGTCAATGTGATTACGCCTTCCTAAGGATTGATAACTATGTTCTGGCAGGGTGGGCTTCAAAACTTTTAGCAATGGG
The DNA here is from genome assembly GCA_000516915.1 of Ophiophagus hannah. Classification (NCBI taxonomy): domain Eukaryota; kingdom Metazoa; phylum Chordata; class Lepidosauria; order Squamata; family Elapidae; genus Ophiophagus; species Ophiophagus hannah. The sequence continues at coordinate 33,428 of AZIM01005504.1, read as the reverse complement.
TTCTCTGCCCAGTTGCTGGGTGGGCGTGGTCATGGTGGGCGTGGCCTAGCTGGCCTCCTGCACCATGGCGGGGGGGGCACTCCCCGGGCTCTGGAATGTATGTCTTGCTATATAAAAAGTCCTCAAGTTACAATGGCAATAGGGACTGGAATTTGTCTTGCTAAGTGCTATGGTGGTAAAGCATATTACAGAATTACAGATAGTCCTTGACTTATGACATTTCTTTAGTGATTGTTCAAAGTTCCAATGTTACTGAAAAAAGTGACTTGTGACCATTTTTCATACTTATAACTATTGCAGCATCCCTATGGTCATATGATCAAAATCCAGACCGTTAGCTCAGTTTGCCTGCTTTGCTGAACTTCTTGCTCCAGTTACTGTTTGGCTAACCTAGCTTACTGGACTGCTGGCCCTGGTTGCTGTGTGGCTAACCTTGCTTACTGGACTACTCGCAGCCAGAGGCTTCTAAAGGTGCATGTGACAGCTTTGCTCTAGGACTTGTAGTGAATGTGGGGACGTTTGGGGGCACAGTTGGAGCAATAAAGGGGAGTTAGACCTGTTCTCTGGTTGTGTTGCTTTTGTGCCACACCCCGGGTCATCATACCGCTGGGGGACTTCAACCTGCCATCCCTGGGGGTGGGATTGGAGGTAGCCTGAGATTTCATGGAAACCATGACTTCCATTGGCCTGTCCAGGTCATTCAGGGCTCAACCAGGAATAGTGGTCACTCACCCAATTTGAGGTTCTTGTTGGAGCAGTGCCTATGTGACCAGGATTTGATGGACTTGTCTTTGCTCCCCCTATCATGATCAGGTCACAATCTGGTGGCAATGAGTTTCTCAAGAGCTGTTTCCCCCCTGCAGGAGGCAGAACCTATTAGATTGGTCCACCCCCATTGACTACTGGACCCAAATGGGTTCCAGAAGGAACTGGGGATTATAACTGCATAGTTATTTATATAGGACTATAACCCAGTGCCTGCAGCACCTAGTAGGCGTGCAGACTGGCACTCAGAAGCCCAAACGAGACCCCTTCCAGCTGGAGTTCTGTGTCCAGCTGGGGAACGGTTCCCAGGACTGCCCAATTCTCAACCAGCCAGCTGCATGGTGGGAGGGGGCTTCCTGTCCACCTGAAAAAGAGGCTGGGTTGCATAAAAGGGCTTTTCCCCCTGAAACCCTCGCAAGTGCCAGGATGCAGCCTCTGCCCTGGGAAGCCTCAATCAGGTCCAAGCTCTCAGCATGCTCCAGCCTCCACCTGCCCTGCAAGGAGGGCAAAGTGCCCTCACGAGGGCCAGCAGCAGCATAGGCAACTGCTTAGCAGCCAGCATGGTGCCTGCCATGGCCAAGAAGTGTCCCAGCAGCAGATGGTCAAGCAGGCAGGACAGGTGGAGGTTGAGGCATGCCGAAAGCTTGGCTCATGGAGGCTGCGGGCAAGGAGATAGTGGGATGGAGATGGCAGGGCCAGCGGTAGCTGCACTCTCATTCCGTTGCTGCCTCCTGCATGTAAAAAAAAAAAAGTAAGACCTCCCCGAAAATAAGCCCAAGTTCTTATTTTGAGGCTTAAAAGAAAATAAGAAAATGGTCTTATTTTTGGGGAAACACAGTATTTTTTTAATTATTTATATTTTTATATGTTTTTATATTCATGTAAGCTGCCTTGAGTTGCCATGGGCTTAAATAAAATGGGGCAAACTCAGTTAACAAATGTTTTAGTTAGCAACAGAAATGTTGGGCTCAATAGTGATCATAAGTTGAGGACTACCTGTTATAGAATTATATAATTTAAAACAATGATTAATTTGGGCCATTTATTTTATTATATATCCCAACTTTGTATAGTAGGCTCAAGTCAAGAGTGTTATTTAATTCCAAAATTATCTTACTTAATTCTCTAACATCAACCTTATTCTGTAAAGATAATTGTTATGTTAATAATTATCAAATGAACCATGTGTTGGAGTGAAGACTTAAACCTCGACATCACAGTCTCACAGTCACAATCTAATACCTTGCTGAGAAGCACTATCCGGCGAAAGGAGCTTCTTCCTGTCTTCCTGTTGCTCACCCAAGTTTGAATCGGAGGAAAAAATTCTGCTTCAATTTGTTGCATTTGGGATTTCAAGGCAAGCTTCAGTGAAGTTCATAAAGGCTGCCAATTTATATCAATCCACTCCAATTTAAACAGCAGATAATGTGGTCAGGCTGGTGAGTACCTGAAACCAGGTAGAAGTTCATCCAGACTCTTGTGTATCTACAATATAGGTATGAAATATACTCTCACTACAATTTTCATACTAAAAATATATGAAAGTGAACACTGTTGTTGAATAATAACAATGAACAATTTTACACCAATGCCAACAGTTCATGAAAGCTGGTTCTGTAAAATGTTAAACCTAACTTAGATTCAATAGAGCACTACTGTATTGTTGTCATTTTCTTTTATGCAAGCTATAATGCCACCTAGTGCCCGTATTTGGAATGTAACTTACAAGTCAATTTTCCAGGAAAAATAGTGTATTTTAGTTAATATATAATCCATAATTCAAAAGTTTTGCCACTGATAAAATGTTATTGTCTTATAATAATTAAAAATAATTATAATATTTAGTTATAACATTTAGTTCAATAACATTAGAAAAGTAATAATATAAGCTGCAGGTCTTTTGGTGTGTTATAGAACCAACAGGGTGAACAGGATGATACTACAATGAGAAAGTGTGAAAGCTCTTCTGGGGTTTGGAGGGATAGTATTGTCAGGAAATATGTGGGAGCAACACTTTTAGGTGGCATGGGTAAGGTTCATTTTCCAAGCTTGTGGGTTGGTTTCCAAAAGTTTCGTTAAGAGGCTATGTTCAGAAACCAGGAAACCATCAGATAAGCAACCTATAAACTCAGAAAACTAACCTTTACCCTCATCTTACACCTGAGCTACAGATGTTCGCCTCTACTTTTAGGTGGGTTCAATATTTGTTATTTACATTTGGGTTACCATATTTGGAGATTATTTATGTATATTTAATATAAAATACTTAGATTCGATTAGTATTTAGAATGGCATGTTAGCCTAGTAAAATAAGAAAGCAAATTAACTTGGAATTTACTTTTGAAGTAAATCCTACCAAAGCTCATTCCCCAATAGAAAAGATTAGATTTGTTGTCTAGAATCTTAAATCTGCTTCACATGGATTATTTTCTAACTTCAAAAGAAATGTTTTGATGACAAAAATACATCCACTCCTTGCATCTACTTTTAGAGAATAAGGCTTAATGGGCAATTCTACACTTGCTGTTATGAAAGGAAGCTTTTTGATAAAATCTGCTAAAGATTCTTTTGAAAGTACTTCTCACTGTTGAAACATGAAAAAATTGAGCATTAATCTGTATGAGATACGTAATCTATAAATGCTCAAATTTTTCATATTTTAAAAAAATCTGAATCTAATCACTTTCGTTTAGCTTATTATAATAAACAGTGTTGATGGGATTTTTCATAGTGAGATGTTTTAAAATTTAATTAATTCAAATTAGAGAATACTAAATCTAAAGACCAGTAATTTTATCAATGTTCTGATTTTATGGTATGATTAAAAAGAATTCATGTTGGATTCTGATGGGGAAATATAATGAATTTGCTTGGTTAATTTTTAAACATTTCCTATCCTAAAAATCTACATTGGATGAATGGAGAAAAAGCCAACTTATAATTTTGTCTCTTCCCCCTGAATAAGTTGCCTGAACCATTTCCAAACCTTGAATGTTTATAAGAATTTGTACCTAATGCTATGTGGGTTAATTTAATCCTAAACAAAGTATATCGCTTATGGGGAGAAAGCCTTTAAAAATAGAAACATTCTCTCCTTATTTCTTCCTTCCCATTTTTACTTCCATTAAGGGTTGCAGATGACCTTAAGATTGATCCATCCTTTCTCTAACTTTCATTCAGGATCAGAATTCTAGAAGTTAGTCAGTTTGGAAAAAGGTCCAAGATAGAGTTGGGGAGTGGTCTTCGAGAATTCTTGTCATTTCCTCTGTTCCTAAGGGATTGCTGGTATTCCTTCTTGTCTAAATCCCTAAGAACTTTTCCAGGCTCCATATAGAACTTTTTACCACCAACTATGACCAAGTCTTTCTTTTGTGCTTCCTCAAATTCACCGCCACATACTGCAGCACCCTCTTCAGTCATTGTTTTTAGAACAGACTCTGAAAATTGTGCTGCGTATTTATTATGTGTTTTTTCCAATATTTGATTCTGTGTTTTGTCCAGTTCGCTAGCTTTATGAGCTTCCTTCTGCTCATCTGCTGTAATGTCAGGAACATTCTTCTGTTCCACAATTTGAGTCTTTGCAAATTCCCCTAAAGTAAAATGAGCTTTGTTTTGATCATCCAAGTCTTTCATCCATGTTCTCTGCTGATCATTCAGGTCTTTTCTCTGTCTTTCTTCCAGCTCCTTAAGCATCATCTCAGCCTTGCGCTGTTCTGCTAAAGCTATTTTCTGAGCTTGCTCTTGTTCTTCCAAAACTTCCCTTTGAATCTTGGCCAATTCATTTATAGCATGATGAGCTCTTACTTGTTCATCTATAGCTTTCCTTTTTGCTTCTTCTTGATCTTCCAGGGCTTTTCTTCGTGATTCTTCTAGTTCAATAAACATTTTCTTAGTTCTCTGCTGTTCTTCAAAGGCCAACCTCTGTGCTATCTGTTGTTCCTCTATAGCTTTAGCATGTGCTATCTCCAGCTTTTTTATAACCAGATGTATTGTCCTTTTTTCTTCTAATGCCCTCTGCTGTGTTCTTTCATTTTCCTCCATGGCCAACTTTTGAGCTATTGCCAAGTCCTCTAGAGCTTTCTTTTGAGCAATCTCTAATTCTTCTAGAGACTTCTGCACATTTGCCCTTTCTTCCTTGGCTTTTCTTTCAGCCCTTTCTTGTTCTTCTTGAAACTTTCTCTGAGTTCTTATAAGTTCTCCCAAGGCAGCTTCAGCCAAATGCTTTTCTTCTTGAGATTTTTTTTGTTCTTTTTCTTCTTTCTCCAGTATTTGTTTATGAGTTCTTTCCAGAGCCTCCAAAGCTATCTGAGCATTCTCCTTTTCTTCCAGAGCCTTCTTCCGTGCAAGCTCTAGTTCTTCTAAAGTATTCTGTGACTTTCCTGTTTCTCCCATTGTTTCTCCCATGGTCCTTCCCTGCTCATTATGGATGCTTCTCTCTGCCCATGGCAGTTTTTTCAGAGCAGCTTCAGCCATTTTCTTTTCTTCCTCATTTTTTTGTTGTATTTGTTCCAGTTCCATCTGGGCTTTCTTCTGCTCCTCCAGGGTCTGCTTATGAGCTTTTTCCAGAGCACCCAACGCTTTCTGAGCGTTTTCCTCTTTCTCCAAAGCCACTGTCTGAGCAATCTCCAATTCTTTTAGTTTTATATGAATTATTTCTTTTTCTCTGGTTGCTTTTTGCTGAGCTTTTTCCTGTTCTTCTTGGAATTGTCTTTGAGCTTTTGAGAGTTCTTCCAGGGCTGCTGCAGCCATTTTTTTTTCATCCTGACACTTTTGCTGCACTTTCATTTGTTTCTTTAGGGTCTGAGTGTGAGCTCTTTCTAAATCATCCAGAGTCTTCTTAGCATTTTCTTCTTTTCCCAAGGCCTCTTTTCGAGCTATTTGTATTTCTTCTAGCTCTTTTTGTGTCTTCTCTAATTCTTTCATTACTTGAATCTTAGATATTTCTTGCTCTTCTTGGAATTTTTTCTTAGTCTCTAAGAGTTCTTCCAAGGCTGCCTCACACATCTTCTTTTCTTCTTGACACTTCTTTCGTGCTTGTTCCAATTCTTCTATAGCAGCTATCTGAACTTTCTTCTGCTCCTCTAGGATTTCTTTATGAGCCCTTTCCAAAGCCTTCTGAGCTTTTTCCTCTTCTTCCTGAGTTTTTTTCTGAGCAATTTCTAATTCTTCTATAGTCTTCTGAGTCCTCTCATTTTCTTTCATCGTTTTCTTCTTAACCTTTTCCTGTTCTTCATGGAATGTTTTCTGGGTTCTTAACAGTTCTTGCAGAGCAGCTTCAGCCATCCTTTTTTCCTCTTGAATTTTCTTTAGTGCTTTCTTCTGTTCTTCCAGTGCCTGCTTATGAGCTCTTTCAAGAACATCCCGAGTTCTTTGAGCTTTCTCCTGTTCCTTCAGGGCCTTCTTCCGGGTATTCTCTAATTCTTCTAACTCTTTCTGTGCTCTCTCTCTCTCTTTAATTGATTTCTGTTCTGCTGAATGCTGCTCTTCCTGGATCTTTTTCTGAGCTCTTGATAATTCTTCCAAAGCAGCCTCAGCCATCTTTCTTTCTTCCTGAGATTTCCTCTGAGCAATTTTTTGTTCCTCTAATGTCTGCTTATGAGTTCTTTCCAGACTATCCAATGCGTTTTGAGCTCTTTTCTGTTCTTCCAGACTCTCCTTTTTAGCTGTCAATATATTTTCTAAGGCCTTCTTCTGAGCAATGTCTAATTCTTTTAGCAATGTCTTAACTTTTTCTCTTTCTTCTGTTGTCTTTCTTTCAGCTGTTTCTTGCTCCTTTTGTACTTGTTTCAAGAGATTTTCTAGGGCTGCTTCAGCCATTTTTTTTTCTTCCTGAGATTTTTCCTGTGCTTGTTTCTGTTCCATCATGGCAGCCAAATGAGCCTTCTTCTGTTCCTCTAGTACCTGTTTATGGGCAATTTCTAGAGCATGCTGAGAACTCTGGGCCTTCTCCTGTTCCTCCTGAGCTCTCTTCTGGACTTCCTCTAATTTCTGAACATTTCTTTGAAGTCTCTCTCTTTCTTCTATGGCTGTCTTTTCTGCTTTCTCCTGTTCCTCTTGGAAAGTTTTCTGGGTCCTTAGGAGTTCTTGTAGTCTTGCCTCAGCCATTTCCTTTTCTTCTTGTGATTTTTTCCATGCTTGCTCTTGTTCTTGAATAGCTAACTGAGCTTTATTCTGTTCATTCAGGGCACATTTATGGGCTCTTTCTGCAGCCTCCAATACTTTCTGAGCCCTTTCCTGTTCCTCCTGAGCTATTTTCTGAGCTATTTTTAACTCTGCTAGGGCAATTTGAGTTATTTCTCTTTCTTCCATTATTTTTTTCTCAGCCATTTTCTTCTCTTCTTGGAACCTCATCTGAGTTTTTAAAAGTTCATCCAAGGTCGCTTCAGCTATCTTCTTTTCTTCCTGAATTTTTTTCCGTATTTGTTCTTGTTCTACTATTATTGCTATCTGAGCTCTTCTTTGATCTTCCAGGGCCATTTTATGACATCTTTCTATAGCTGCTAGAGCACTCTGAGCTCTTTCCTGTTCCTCGAGTGCTTTCTTTTGAGCAACTGCTAATTCTTTGAGGCCCCTCTGTATATTTTCTTTTTCTTCCATAATTTTTTTCCCGGCATTTTCCTGCTCTTCTTGAAGTTTTTTTTGAGCTCTTAAAACATTTTCCAAAGCAGCTTCGGCCATCATTTTATCTTCTTGAGATTTCTTCCGTGCTTGCTCCTGTTCATTGAGGGCAACCATTTTAGCTTTCATCTGATCTTCCAGGCTTTTTTTTTGAGCTTTTTCAAGAGCTTCCAGAGCTTTTTGAGCTTTTGTCTGTTCCTCTGTGGCTTTCTTCTGTTCAATCTGCAATTCTTCTAGGGCCTTTTGAATTCTTTGTCTTTCATCCATGTTTTTTTCCTCAGCTCTTTTCTGTTCTGCTTGTACTTTTCTCTGAAAGCTTGACAGTTTTTCCAGAGCTGCCTCAGCCATCTTCTTTTCTTCTTCAGATTTTTTTCGTGCTTGCTCAAATTCTTCAATGGCAGACACCTGAGTTTTCTTCTGTTCCTCTAAGACCTTCTTCTGAGCAATTTCTAATTCTTTGAGAGCCTTTTCTGCTCTCTCTTTTTCTTTTAGGGCTTTCTTCTCAGCCTTTTCCTGCTCTTCTTGGACTTTTTTTTGGTATTGTGACAGTTTTTCTAGGGCTGCCTCAGCTTTTATCTTTTCTTCTTGAGATATTTCAAATGCTTGCTCCTGCTCTTCCAATGCAGCCAGATGAGCCTTTTTTTGTTCTGCTAAAGCCTGTTTATGAGTTCTTTCTACTGCTTCCAGGGCATTTTGAGCTCTTATCTGCTCCTCTTGAGCCTTTTTCTGAACAATCTCTAGTTCTTCTAGGGTCTTCTGAGTTTTCTCTCTTTCTTCCATTGCATTCTTCTCAGCCTGTTTATGCTTCTCCTGCATTTCCATCTCAGCTTGTACAAGTTTTTCTAAAACTGCTTCAGCGTTTTTCTTTTCTTCTTCAGCTTCTTTCCGTGCCTGTTCACATTCTTCAATAGCAGCCCTCTGAGCTTTCTTCTGTTCTTCCAGTGCCTGTTGATGAGCTTTTTCTACATCTTCCAAAGCTTTCTGAGCTCTTGTTTGTTCTTCAAGAGCTTGTTTCTGAGCAATTTCTACTTCTCTGAGTGCCTTCTGAGCTATCTGTTTTTCTTGTATTGCTTTTTTTTCAGCCATATCCTGCTCTTTTTGAAATTGTTTCTGTGTCCTTAAAAACTCTTCCAGAGCTGCCTCCATCCTTTTCTTTTCTTCTTGCATTTTTCTCCATTCTTTCTCCAGTTCCTCCATGGCTTCCAGATGAGCCTTCTTCTGCTCCTCCACAGCCTGTTGATGAGCTATTTCTGCTGCTTCCAGGGACTGCTGACTTTGATTCTTTTTCTCAATGGCTTTCTTTTGAAGAATTTGTAATTCTTCTAGGGCCTTCTGAGCTTTATCTCTTTCTTCCATTGCATTCTTCTTGGCCTGTTTTTGTTCCTCTTGCATTTTTATCTCAGCTTGTGCAAGTTTTTCTAAAGCTGCCTCAGCCCTCTTCTTTTCTTCTTCAGCCTTTTTCCGTGCCTGATCATATTCTTCAATGACAGCCATCTGAGCTTTCTTCTGATCTTCTAGTGACTGTTGATGAGCTTTTTCTACATTTTCCAAAGCTCTCTGAACTCTTATTTGTTCTTCAAGAGCCTGTTTTTGAGCAATCTCTAACTCTCTGAGGGTCTTTTGAGCTATCTTTTTTTCTTGTATTGCTTTCTCTTCAGCCATGTCCTGCTCTTTTTGGAACTGTTGCTGTGTCCTTAAAAGCTCTTCCAGAGCTGCCTCCATCCTTTTCTTTTCTTCTTGCATTTTTTTCCATCCTTGCTCCTGTTCCTCCATGGCTGCCAGATGAGCCTTCTTCTGCTCCTCCATAGCCTGTTGATGAGCTATTTCTACTTCTTTCAGAGCCTCCTGGGCTTGTTTCTGTTCCTCAAGGGCTTTTTTTTTAATAGTTTGTAATTCTTCTAGGTTCTTCTGAGCTTTCTCTCTCTCTTCCATTGCTGTTTTTTCAGCTTTTTGCTGTTCTTCTTGAAGCTTCCTTTGAGTTTTGAAAACTTCTTCTAGGGCAGCTTCAGCCATCTTCTTTTCTTCTTCACCCCTTTTCCTCAATTTTTCTTGTTCTTCTATGGCAGCCATCTGAGCTTTCTTCTGTTCCTCCAGTGCCTGTTTATGAGCTTTTTCCACAGATTCCAGAGCTTCTGCTGCTCTTTCCTGTTCTTCCATAGCCTTTTTTTGAGCAAACTCATATTTTTTTAAGGCTTCCTGAGCATTTCTTTCAGAGGCTTTCTCTTCCTGCTGTTCTTGAATCTGTCTTTGAATCTTTGATAGTTTTTCTAAGGCTTCCTCAGCCATCTTCTTTTCTTCTTCAGATTTTTTCCTGATTTTTTCCTGTTCTTGTATCATAGCCATTTGGGCTTTCTTTTGTTCTTCCAACACTTTTTTATGAGCTCTTTCTACATCTTCCAAAGCTTTCTGAGCTTTTCCCTGTTCTTCCAGTGCTTTCTTATGAGCAATTTCTAATTCTTTAAGGTTTTTGTGAGCTAACTGTCTTTCTTCTGCTGCTTTGTTTTCAGCCCGCTGTCTCTCTTCTTGCATTGTCTTCTGAGTCCTGACAAGCTCTTCCTGGGCCAGCAAAATCATTTTCTTTTCTTCTTGAATTCTTTTCCATTCTTGTTCCTGTTCTTCTATGGCAGTCCTCTTAGCTTTGTTAAGCTCATCTAAAGCCCGTTTACGCATTTCTTCTACAACTTCCAAAGCATTCTGAGCTCTTTTCTCTTTTTCTAGGACTTTCTTTTGCATCACTTCTACTTCTTTTAGGGTCTTTTGTATAGCTTCTCTTTCTTCCTTTGCTTTCATCTGAGCATTCACCTGCTCTTCTTGGGTCTTCTTCTGATTCCTGAAAAGCTCTTCTAGGGCTACTTCAGTCATCTTCTTTTCTTCCTGAATTGTTTTCCTTATTTGTTCCTGTTCTTCCATCACTACTCTCTGAGCTTCCTTCTGTTCCTCCAGGGCTTTTACATGAGTCCTTTCTAAAGTTTCCACAGCATTCTGAACTCTTTCCTGTTCCTCAAGACATTTCTTTTTAGCAATCTCTAATTCATTGAGGGCCTTTTGTATGCTCTCTCTTTCTTTCATGGTTTTTTTCCCAGCATCTTCTCGCTCTTCTCGGATCTTTTTTTGAGTCCTGAAAAGTTCTTCCAGGGCTACCTCAGCCATCTTCTTTTCTTCCTGAATTTTTTTCCTTATTTGTTCTGGTCCTTCCATCAATGCTGCCTGAACACCTTTTTGCTCTTTCAGAATCTTTGTGTGAGCATTTTCTATAATTTCCAGAGTGCCTTGGCTATTTTCTTGTTCTTCCAGGAAGTTCTTTTGCACATTTTCAACTTTTTCAATGGCCTTTGATATTTGCACACTTTCTTCAATGCTGTTTCTCTTACCTCTTCTCTGTTCTTTTTGGATTTTTCTGTGAGCCATGGAAATTTCTTCCAGATCAGCTTCAGACTTATTTTCAGGATTTGCCCCCCTTGTTTGTTCTTGTATTTCCATTAATGCTATATTTTGTTCTGACACTGCCGTTTTTGCTATTTCTACCACTGCCGGAACATTCTGAGCAATGTCTTGTTCTTCCAGAAATTTATTTTGAGCAATGTCTATTTCTTTGAGGGTCTTCCATATGTTCTGTCTTTCCTGTTCCTTTATAGTTCTCCTCTGAAGAATCTCTGATTCTTCTAAAGTGTTTTGTGCACTCTGACTTTCTTCCATTACATTTTTCTCAGATCTTTTTTGCTTTTCCTGTTCCTTTATCTGAGCCACAGAAATGTTTCCCAGAGCTTCTTCCACCAACTCCTTTTCTTCTTCGGATATTTTCTTTTTATCTTCTAAGACCTCTTTATGACCAATTTCTAAGTTTTCCAGAGCTAATTCTTCTAGGGATTTATCAGTTCTTTCTCTTTCTTCTTTTGCAGCCTTCTGATTCTTTCTCCGTTCTTGAACTTTTTTCTGAACTGCCAAGAAGTGTTCCTCAGCTACCTCTTCCATCAACCTTTCTTTTAGAATATTTTCCTGTGCTTTCTTCTGTTGGCCTAATGCCCACATATGAGATTTTTCTAAAGCTTCTAGAGCTTTTTGAGCTCTTGCTTGTTCCTCTAAGGCTACTTTTTTAGCAACGTCCAATTCTTCTATGGCTTTCTGACTTCTCTCTCTCTCTTTTACTGCTTTCTTTTCTGAACTTTCCTGTCCTTCCTGAAATTCTTTCTGCATCTTTAAAAGTTGTTTCATGGTGACTTCAGCCATCTTTTTTTCTTCTAGGTAACTTTCTTTTGCTTGCTGTTGTTCTTCCACAGCAGCCATTTGAATCTTTCTTTGTTCCTCTAAAACCTGTTTGTGGGCTCTTTCTACAGCTTCCAGAGTTTTCTGAGCTTTTTCTTGATCTTCCAAAGCCTTTTTCTGAGCAATCTCTAATTCTTCTAAAGCTCTTTGTGCTTTCTCTCTTTCTTCTTTCGCTTGCCTCTCAGCTCTTTCCTGCTGTTTTTGAACCTTTCTTTGAACTTCTGCAAGTTTTTCTAAAGCTGTCTCAGCCATCCTTTTTTGTTCCTGTGACTTTCTCTGAGCATATTCCTGTTCTTCCATTGCAGCTACAAGAACTTTTTTTTGTTCCTCCAGAGCCTTTTTATGTGCTCTTTCCAGAGCATCCAGGGCCTCCTGTGCTCTTTCCTGTTCTTCAAGAGCTTGCTGCTGAACTCTCTCTTGTTCTTCCAGGGCTTTCTTTGTGGCTTTTTCAAGCTCATCTAAAGCCTGTTGTTGAGCTCTGGCCAGTTCCCTCAAGGTTGCCTTCTGTATTTTTTCTTGTTCTTCCAGGATTATTTTAAAAGCTTGTTCTTGTTCACAGAGTGCCTTTTCCTGTGATTTTTCCTGCTCATCTAATAATCTCTGCACAATGCTTTCTTCTTCATCAATTTCTTCTTGATAACTTCTGAGCTTTTCATCCAATTCATGTTGAAGAGCTTTTAGTTGTTCCTCCAACTCATTTTGATGGACTTGGTGTTTTATTTCTTTCTGTTTAAGGTTCACTTGTTCTTTCAGTAAATTATCTTGGAATTTTTCTTCTTGTTGTTGTTCCTCTTCTTCCTCTTCTTCCTCTTCTTCTATTTCTTCTTCTTCTTTCTCTTTCTCAAAATAGTTATCTTGTTTCATTATGCTTTCCTGAAAGCATCTCCCTCTGTTGTCTTGGGCCATACTCTTCTGTTTTGTCAGAACTATTTGCCTTACTCTTTGTTGTTCTTCGGTGTTTCCCCAATTTTCTCTCCATTCCTCCACAATGTCATTGTCATTTCTTCCTAGTTCTGCAGATGTCATTTGAGATCTTTCTTGCTTCTTATACGTTTCTTGAAGTTCACTCAAAAGAGCCTTATCCTTCTTTTCATCAACTTTCTCTTCCTGCTTTCTCCTGAGCCTGGCGATTTTCTGGGCCTTTGGTTGTACCTCTTTTAGCAAAGCATAGGATTCTTCATCGTAATCTAATTGACAAGCCAAAGCAAGGTCTTTAGCTGCCTTTTGCCAGTAACCAAGTATTTGCAGTGCTTTTCCTCGCCACTTGTAAGGCTGGGCTGAGTCAGGATTTATTTGTATGGCTTTATCACAGTCCCTAATTGCAGCAGTTGGCTTTTGTAGCTTCAGATAGACCCTGGCTCGGTTTGCATATAAGATAGTAAGATGTGGATTGAGCTTAATAGCTTCTGTGAACAAATCTAAAGCTTTAAAAAGTTCTCCTTTATTGACTGCATCAAAAGCTTCCCTCTTCTTTTCATTAGCTAATTTTCGCATTTCATCAGTTACTTTCAAGTTTTCATTTCCCATCTCCTGAGGAAGATCTTCATCTGATTCAATAACCTCTTCTGTATCAATTTCCAATTCACTGTCTTCACTTTCTGACTCAGTTTCATATTTTTGCTTCCTCTTATGTCCTTTCTGAGCTCTTCTTTCATGCAATTCAATGTGGTCTTGTTTTTCATAATCCATAAACTGATCTTGCTCTTGTACTGCAGACATGGGATAATTTTCATTTAGATTTTCTGAACAATAAGGAGGGAATATTTTATAGTTTTGGGAATTATGCAGAATTGTCTTTTCCTCAGAAATGTGAAATGTTCTTGGGTCCAGTTCTTGTCTGCAAGACTCATGAATAACTGATTTCTCTTGGGGACTATTTCCTTGTATTTTCCCAGAAGCTTCTTTCATTTTGCTCATCTTCTCTTTAAATTCTCCCTGGTTACTTTCCTCTGGCTTTTCCCACCATTTCATAATTTTCTCATCTTCTATTTGTATTTCTTTCATCTTGGCATAAGTACCTTCATCATAATCTAGTTGACAGGACACAGAGAAATCATTAGTAGCCTCCTGCCAATAACCCAACATGCAAAATGCCTCTCCACGGTACTTGTATGGTAAAGCCATGTTAGGATTTAATTTTATGGCATTGTTACAATCCTTTACAGCAGCAATTGGCATATGAAGTTTCAGAAAAGCACTGGCTCGGCAAACATACAAGTTAGTAAAATGGGGGTTTAGTTTGATGGCTTTGGTGAATAACTCAGCTGCTTTTTGATATTCACCTTTCTCCATTGCATCCAAAGCTGCTTTCTTGTTTTCATTAGTCTGCTTCCATTTCTCATCTGTCTCCACATTTTTGTCTATTATTTCTTGGGAGTCTTTATTATGGTCTAGCTTCATTTTCTCTTCTTTATTCCTTCCTACTTTATTCTCCAGTTCTATGCTAATACTTTCCTCTGTCTGGTCTTGTTTTTGATTCTCTAAAATTAACTGTGCTTTCTTAATCTTCTCCAGTATCTGAGATTCCTTATATGTAAGGATGCACTTTGCTTGCCTTTCAGAAATTCTTTGAAATCCTGATTTTAATTGCTTTAGTGCTGAATTGGCCTCTTTGTCATATTCTAACTTAGAAGCTAAAGCAAAATCACAGGCTGCTTTTTTTAAACAGCCCAATTCCTTGAATGCTTTTCCTCTCAATTTTAATGATTCTGATGATTTGGGATTCAGTTCAATGGCCATGTTGCAGTCTTTAATAGCAGCATTTGGCTTTTGCAGTTGCAAATAAACATTGGCACGGTTGATGTAAGAACTGGAAATGTTTGGGTTAAACTCAATAGCTTCAGAGAACAGATCAATTGCTTTTTGAAGTTCAACTTTAGCTAGGGCTTCCGAAGCCTTTTTACTCTTTTCATTGATTTGATTCCTTACCTCATCAGATATATAAAGGTTTTCGTATTCTATTTCTTGGCTATTATTCTGCAATTGTTCCATGTTTTCCTCATTACAATTCTCCAAATTGTTCTCATTCCATGCATCTTCCTGAAGCTCACTGTCTTTCTCTTCTATACAGATGTCATCTGCAGTAGGCGACAAGGAACTGACTATAGTTTCTAATGATTCCCGGAGGAAAAGACGATCTTCAGAATTTGTAAAGCTGAGATCAGACCTGAACTTTGGAAGATTACTAGATCCCATGATGAGGAAAAATGTTGATGTAGCTGGATCTTAAAGGAAAGGAAGAATTTTTAAAAAATGATCTAAGAGAGGATTTAATCCTTATTCTAATGAATGATCTTATGAAAAATGGCCTTCATTCCTCTCTGCCATGGTCCTACTTCTATACTACCATTACTACTTAATGAAGTAAAACTTAGTGTTAGATTCAACAACAAAGAAAGTTTTGTGATGTCATCAATCATGTCATCATTGGAATCCTCAGGTATTGCGTTTTTAAGAATTTCAACAGAAGCATCTTATCTCTTTTATTGATTGTTCTTGAATGAGGTTAATGGTAACATATGTAATGGGGGGACTTATTTTTTTAAATGCATAAAAATGCTTCTAAATTACTTTATTATATGGAAATTAGCAGTATACTGGTTTACTGAAATGACTTACCAACATTTTAAATTAAAAACTATGAAGTATCATGATTTCAGATGTCATTCAGACTTCAAAATTGGTATGTCATATTATGGCAGATTGACTCAAGGTGCCAAAATAAAATGCTATATGTGGCGTGCATATAGCTAAAAACTTTTTTTTAATATCAGCCTTAAATTATTAGACTTGCACACCTAACTAGCAGAAAATGAAGCTGGTTAAAAAAATCCCTTTCTGAATGATCAATGGTTCATACTGACCCAGAGCCAAGATGATCATACAGCTTCATTTTCTAGCTGATTTATGCACAAGAAATATAAAGGGACAAGATGTTATAGAACTGAAGATAAAGGGACAAGATGTTATAGAACTGAATAAAGGCAATCTGATCTTGTACAGATCAGAGGTGAAATTCAACATTTTTTCCTACCGACTCTGTGGGCTTGGCTGTGGGCATGGCTTGGTATACTTGGTATAATAGTAATAGCAACCTGGGGTGATTTTTTACTGATTCAAATCGACCCTACCACCTCTCCCGAGGTGGGCCAAGGTGGTTGAATTTCACCCCTGCAGAGGTGGTATTCAGCAGGTTCTGACTAGCTCTAGAGAACCGGTAGAGGAAATTTTGAGTAGTTCGGAAAACTGGCAAATACCACCTCCGACTGGAGATTTTAACAGTATCCTTCCCCTGCCACACCCA
>AZIM01005503.1:18033-35410 GCA_000516915.1 Ophiophagus hannah | reverse complement strand
CATCTTTTTTATAGTGTGGTGACAAAACTGTATGCAGTATTCTAGGCTTTATAGAGTGGTATTACATCACTTGATCTTGACTGTATCCCTCTGTTAATGCTACTTAGGATTGCATTGGCTTTTTTTTTGCTGCTGCTGCACACTGCTGGCTCCTATTTAACTGGTTGTCCACTAAGACTCCAAACTCCCTCTCACAGTTACTGCTATTAAGCCTGATTTCACCCATTTGAGTTCTTAATTATTCTCTTTGCTTTTATAAGGTTGTGTTTTTTCCTTTATTTAATATCCATGAGAAACTATAGGGAGAGGTCATCTATTGACTTCAGGATACAAACCAACAGAACATATCACTAGAGTTTGAAGTCTATTACTGACTGGCCAGAGTAAAACAAATTCGTATTAGGTTCTATCAGGACTGAATTGCTATTCTTTAAAAATCATCCAGGTAGTACTAGTTCCTGCTAGATACTCTGAATAGAATCACAATCCTTGGTTCATACTTTGGGATTCCCCCTGGACTGTAGTTTGAATTTAAACAACTGATTAATATAATGTACAAGGGAACTATTTGCATTTCTCTCCTGGCAATTACAACACTGATCAAGATGCTCTGGCAATAGTAACTACACTATGTTTTGCTTATCTCATTGGTGAATTCCTGCAATTCATTTTTTGTAAAATTGCCTTTGAGGATTACTCAGAAGCTGCAAATTAATTACAGCAGGAAACTATTCTTTGGGGTACATGCTTTTCCCATGCTGAAATTCACAAGGATATTAAAACCATTTTATTTCTCTATCGCATAGGGTTTTCAGGCAGCTATCTACTGTACAGCATTGTTACAATGTTACATTGTTACTTTTTATTAAGTATAATTATTATTAGCATTCTCTTTTGGTATTATTTTACTTTTGCTTTATTGTTCAGTGCAAGAATTTTAATTGATTATGGCAGAATTTAAACATTGAAATAATAATAAAGTCTGACTGGTGGACGTGTACCTGGAGACAGCAGAATAGAAGGGAAAGAACTAGAGAAGTTAACAAAATACAAAGATCTGCAAATCGAAATAGAACAATTGCAGCAAAAGTAAGCCAAGGTAATATTAGTAGTAATGGGCTCCTTGGGTGCAGATACAAAACAATTGGAGCACAACTTGAGTACTATCTGTATTGGCAAATTCACCATCAGTCAATTGCAAAAGGCAGCTTTATTTGGAACAGCTTTCATCCTATGATGATATCTGTAATACCATCAAACATCAACATCTACCTATCCCAGGTCCTCAGGAAGCACCCAATAAGCAGGCAAAAATTCCAAATCCAGTCTGAACATCTGGCTGACTGTGCAATTGAAATAATAGGTAATAGATTAAGAGGAAGAAGGCAGCATTAAATAACTACTTCTTTGCATCTGCTTTTTGCAGAAGATGGAGAGAGCTTTTCTAACATGATTGAGAAAGAAGAATTGAAGTTCATGACTGATAAATCCACTTCGCTAGCTCAAACAAATTCATATCTTTGAGACCAAGTGAATCCTCTTTCATGGTGCTGAAGGAGATGGCAGAAATAACCTGGAGAATATAATGTCTCAATACTCCTGGAGAAATTTAAAAGAGCTAGAAGATTGAAAAACAAAACATAATACCAATATTCAAGAAAAGTATGAGAGAATATTTAAGAAACTGAGCTGTCTTGGGCAAGATACTGCTTGTCAAACTGCATATCAGGCACATATTGTGCCACTATCAGGCACAAGCAGAGGTTTGTCAAGAACAAATCACATCAAGCTAATATTTTCTCTGATTGGTTTAGAACTGCCAGGGAATGTTACACATTAGAATATACATTGATCTAGGTAAGCATTTGACAACTTTACTGGTATTGGTGTGGACAAGATGAATGAACGAACATTTTAGTCCAGGATCAGATTAAAACAATCAAATACAATTTGAGGATACAATATAATGGCATTAATTAAGTCACCTATTTCTTCTTTTTTAATATTTTTTTATTTTATTTAAAATACATTTAATTCATCTTTCATTCAAAAGTGTGTCATCTGGTTAGAAATGTCTTGTGCCATAACAATTAAATTTTACAACCATATTCATTATTTTAATATTAATTCTCTATTCTTATAATATTCTTAACATATTAGTATACAAATTATTTCTATTACTATAACATTTCTCTTCTTTACGTATTCAATTCTATTAACATATTTTCTGTATTTCAATGGTCTAATAATTATTTCTAGCTTTCATATTTTTCTCTAGCCATTGATAAAATAATCCTCATATGTGATATTATTCAGTTTGTTCCTTCTCTTTAATTGCAAGTGTTAATCTGTTCATTCCTGCACATTCTAGTATTTTCTTTATTACATCCTCTTCTGTTGGAATCTTTTCATTTTTCCAATTTTGTGCAAATACAATTCTAGCTGCAGTTACTACATGGATAATTAAATATATCTTAACTCTATTATAAGTTTCTGGTATGATCTGCAACAAAAATATTTCAGATCTTAAATCTATGTGTTGTTGTATCTTTTCCAACCACATATGTATTTTTGTCCAATATCTCTTTGCTTTTACGCGTAGCCACCACATATGATAATATGTCCCTGGTGAGTGGTGACATTTTCAGCATTTTTCTGATTTATCTTTAAACATCCTTGCCAACCTTGCCAGTGCAAAATGCCATCTATAAAACATCTATCAATTATTCTTCTGTTTCTGTTAATATTTTATCCAGTTCTGTCAATTCTTTATAGAACCCATCTTGTTTCAGATCTTTTTCATATCTCAACTATATTTGTACATATGAATACCAAACCATATCAATCCCTTGTTCATTTAATTCTTGTTTAGTTTTGAGGTCATCCTTTTCATTCAAGATATCTTTATATCTAACAATATTTCCCATATTAATAACATTTGGGTGAATAAGTGCTTCCATTGTCGAAAGCCAAACTGGTACCTTCAAATAGTGCTGCTTTCTAATTTTTCCCATGTTGACAATAAAGCATTTCTTATATAATGTCTTTGAAAGTAACCATGTATCTTATTTTTCCCATACCATAAAAAAGCATGCCAACCCAATTGTAAATCATGCTCCTCCAATGTCAATACTCTTGTATTTCTCAATACAATCAATTCTTTCATCCATGTTAACACTGCAGCCTACTAGTACAACTACCAATTAGAGAATCCAAACCCACCTCTAGTTCTTGTATCTTGTAACATTTTAAAGCTAATTCTAGCCTTTTTTCCTTGTCAAAGAAAAAAAGAAAAAAGAGGAAGTCACCTATTTCTGTCATTGGATCGTTAGGGTGTAGGCACAGAATTTAGCTATTGTACAAATGATTTCAAAATGCTTATCTTTCTAAAAAAAATCTGAAAAGCTTTTTAAAAAGCTATTCATTGGCCTGAATAGCTAAACTATCTAGCTATTCAGGGTTAAATTAGCTGGAAGCACAATTCCTTGTAAAATCCACACCTTAGGAAGACATATTCCCAATATTCAATTTCATCAAACACTTAGGGTATCTTCTGTGTGAAAAGGATGTCTGATTGTATCTACTATCCATGACTACAATGAGAAGGGCCTAGTGATATCTGAAATGAGATATCTTGTGTGAGTTGTAGTTTCCTTGTTTCATGGAAAGGTTGTTCTGGAGCTATCTGATTTGTAACTGGTTCAATAGCCCATTCAAAAATGACAAATCACACTGCAGACTCAAAGCTTTTTGTGTAGAAAACAGTATCAGGACATATTTTATCAAAAAGTCCAGAGAAACAAATTTCAACTCCAGTAATATCCAGGATTAGTTCATTTTTATCCCAACATTCCAGGTAATAAAACAACAACATTCTAAAAAAATCACAGTTAGAAAATATGAACACTACATGTCACAAACAAAATCTGTATCTGTATTCAACCTTGCCTATCAGCTTAACTGCCTTTTTTTTCTCTTTTAAACATACTGTATGGCTTCACTTCCTTTGCTTTTCTCTTCTTAATTGAGACATGTTGTGATCTTACTCAGCTTGGGCCTCAAATCAGCTGACTCACCCTGTATGTCTCCTCAGCTGAACTATTTTCAACTAAGTCCTGTGGTGCAGGCTTAGGTTTGGATGGATAAAGCTTTTTTTATTACTGAATATAAAGACTGTAACTATCATTATTATGCGCCAAAAATCAGTGTTAACTTCTAGTGACCATACAGATAGTTTTTGACTAGGATTATGCTTAACATAATCCTTCAGGCATTCCAATTGCACACCCGTCAGTGCTATAATTGAGTCCACCCATCTAGCTATTGGACATAATTTCCTTATTTCACAGCATTATTGATTTCTCAACAAAGCTAGGTATTTTCATAACAATATAACATTGTTAACAAAATGTAATGTTTTTACCTCAAGTGAGAATTTTGAATCATTTTTTTGGCCATCCATGGTATTCTCTTCTCTAATATTGAAGTAAAAAAACATAAATACATTTCCTAAGCTGCATCTTCAAAGTCCAACTTTTGATTCAATAGACTGTCACAGAGAATACCAAAGATTACAATTCTGATCTTTTCAAGTATAAGACTTGTACATGTAACACCAAGGCAAGATACAGAGAAAAGGTGCTGTCCAATCAAGGTCTGTTATTGTGCGCCTCTTATTGATATTGTAGGAATGTGTCTTGCATTTATCCATTACAAAAATTCAATCATATGGGCCTTGGACCTTGGGACAGTCCCTCAAGAAGCATACAGTACATTTTTTATATACAAAGGCAAAACAGAGAATAGGAAGTTCCTATTGTACATTTAAATATACAGTTCCTCAGATTCACAGCATCATCTACTTTCTCAGCATGTGCTAATTTATACTAGACTGAGCAAGTATATTCACCTGCCGAATAGCAAAGAGTTAGAGCTATTGTCTTAAGGACCCTTGGTTTGGCACCCTAGGTAGAGCTCATTAATTTCCAGCTATGGCCTATAAAGATTAAAATTTAGGAAAAGCTTCCTTAGATCAGTGAAAGGCTTCAGAGAATTTTAAAGCAGAGACGACCTATGGAAAGGTACAAAGAACCAACACTAGATTGAACCAGTGGAGATGCAGAGATTTGGGCCTGACAAAAGCTAGGAAGTATGGAAATCATTGAATAGATTGGTATAACAAGATCCAGAGATACTCTGAAAAAATGGCATTATTTGATGGCTTTTGTCCTTTGCAATTGTGACGACATGAAGACAACACATATGTATACCTGTCCTGAGGTTCTGATCAATGCACACTTGAGGACCTCATGGCTTCGTTTGCTTGGTTTCTGGGCAAGTTCTGTTTAACTTGTTCATATTTTAATCTTGTATTTTATATTTTAAATTTTATGTCATAGAGTATGCCTTATTTTAACTGTGATGCTTCTGACACAAATAAATAAACAAACAAAAATTCTGACACAAAGCAACAAATCAGTTACTCTGATTTTCCCTAGCAGTATTTTTTTAATATTTATACGATTGAAAGAAGTACTGGATTAAAAAGGTTAATACTGCAATAAAAATACATATTTGCATGGTAAGAAATCTGTGGAAAGGGAGTGAAAAGAAGGAAGAAAGTAATTTTAAACAACCTACTATAGCAAGCATATATTAAATAAAAATACATGAGCGATTGCATACACAGTTGGAGATGCATATTTTCCCAAAAATATCTTAATGGAATTATAATTACTTAATTAAAATGTGATAATTGATATTTTTAGAAATAAAATTTTGTTACTTTTCTCTAGATTTTATCTATGAACATTACACTTATTTTGATATCCCACTGAGAAGGGGAATCATCACTATAGTGCACTGTATTTTTGTTTCAATCTTTTTTTGCTATAAATATTTCCTTAAATTTAACATAATATGAAATGTAATGAAAATAAGAAATAGTCTGTCAAAGTTTAGGATACATTTTAATTTATATAAAATGGGAAAGGAGGACAACACTTCCTCAAATAATCTCTACTAATTGTATTTTTCAAAAACTCAGATGCTCAAGAGTTGGTAGATATTGAAGAAAAAAATAACAGCTGCAGTTTATCCCACTGTGTTGTTCAGTAATGACAATGTTATATCACATTAGCAATTGGTGACATTAATAAAAAGAAGCCCATAGGATTAGCAAGCAACAGCTGACTTTAGTGAAATGTAGGTCATGCTTTGTTTCCTCAGAGCTGAGTAATAAATTTCCAGGTAAATGCTCTCCTGTGCCCACACATACAACCAGGAGTACCATTTCAGCCACACTCAACTATCTGTATTCTTGTATTATTGTAACCCATTTCTGAATTGGCATTGAGACTTTAATTCTATTACATTATTTCACAACCTTTTAAAGAGCATTAGCTTGTCTTACAGTGGCATGTAGGTTTCCTGTTTTTCTCTTATCACCACCATTGCTATTTCTTTGCATCTTGGTTTCTTTTTATCTAACAATAGCAACAATTCTGAAAGATGAGTACAACGAGATATTTAGTAAACCTTCAAATCAAATGTTTTGCCACTTCAGATGAAGAAGAAAAAATCCTTTGAACCAAACCCAAAATTCAACATAGTACTTTCTGCCACAATAAACAGGCTTTGTGAGACATAAAAAAGAAATAGAAATATACCTTTCAATTATTCCTCAGGACATTCCTTTTTAAAATGCTGAAAATATTTTCTTCTATTTAATGTTGGAGTGAAGAGCTTGCTCTTAAAAATTGCTGGGCATGTGAATGTGTATCTATGCACATAAAAATGAATAATACCTGAAAAACTATCCATTAAGTATATCATATATGAAAGCTATCAAAATATGTCACTTTGTTATGACAAAGGATGGGTGTATTATTTATTGCAATCATTAACATATGACAAGGATATAGAGGAATTTTCAAATATATTTAAAGGAAAACAACATTTATTTGACACTATCAAAAACTAAACCAGCATCAGCAAATAATAAGGAAAAAACTAAACCAGCATCAGCAAATAATAAGGAAATCAGTTCAGCTTTAAAAAACAACAACCTACCTTCCCCCCAAAAATTATGCCAGGCAGGAAATGAGTACATTAAAAACTTTAATGATCTATACTCATTTTAAAGTTTGTTTTCCATTTGATAGGTATAACCAGACGCACATATCTCTGAATTCAAAAACAAAGTCTTCTATTAAGATGGACAAAGTAGGTAAATATGGTCAAATGATTTTCAAATTGCTCAGAAAGCACACCTCTTCTATTGGTAGAATACGTTTATTCAGGAATTTTATGTAGGGATTAAGGAAGATTACCTCCATGCAGATATGGAGTAAACATTATTTAGATAAAAGGAGTTGAAGTATTTTTTTTAAGTCCAGAGCACAAAGATAACGTTGAAAAAAGATTGAAGACTGCATTAGCTTTTTTGGCAGCTGCAGAACATTGCTGACTCATATTTAAGTTATGGTCCACTAGGACCATCAACAGTTACTACTGTAGAGCCACATAATATCTATTCCGTACCTGTGCATTTGTTTTTTCTTCCCTAAATGTAGAACCTTACTTTTCTCACCATTGAATTTCATGTTGGTAGTTAGGGCCCACTGTTCCAGTCAAGATCCTTCTGTAAACTAAAGTAGTACGGTAGTAGGTACAGCACTTGCAAGATACCCAAGTTCACTAAAATAGTTTTAGGTTTCCTGTGAAGTTGATTTCTTAAATATTAGAAAATAATATGCTCAAAAATGCAGACAAATATTTAAGTTTTTAAAAAATCATAAATCAGTTTAGAAATGTACAAGAGAAAAAACCCAAAAATAGAGAAACTAACATTGTGAGAGTAACATTGCCAGTTTTTGTAGAAATCATGCTACATACTTCTATTTATTTCTTGATAAGAGGTACTTTTGTTAGCTAATTAGCAGGATACTCACATTTATCATTATATCGCTCCTGCCCTATGGGGATGCCATTTTAGTTCAAACCAACTTAAGAAAATCCTGTACGGACTCAGATACTTTGACAACAAGTAGTCCAGATTGTAGGTTAACCAATCCTTTCATTGGACAATAGTTATTGGGTCTTTCCTCCTGTCAGCCAATTACTTTCCTTCTTATGTTTCCCTTGACATACTGCATATGCATTGACATAATGTCTCATTCCTTCCCTCTCTCTCTCTCTTTCTCTCTGTGTGCATGCGCCACACTCATGTACATTGCAAAATCACATTTATGCATAATTTTATACATGCACATACACACACAAAAGAATAATTATCCTTCCAAATATATCTGTTGCAGGGTGAGACCTATTCAATGAAGATTATAGACTGTAAGACATCTGGAAAAGGAATGCTGGACTGAAAACACTCAATGAAAACCTGAGCCATGACCACAGTGAAAAATGGAGAGTCAGGAGTAAATTGTCTTTTCAAACCTCTCCATACAAAGAGAAAATTGGCAATCACCCACAAGTGCCTCAGTCAGTTGCTCCTTACTAGGAGATCACCTGTGGTGTTTGAACACTAGGAGATGAGGGAATAGCCATCTTGTCAAACTGTGACTTAGATGTGAATAGTAATCACCGAACCGGTAGTAAGACCAATTGAATCCCACCCCTGGTATCAGCTCTAAATGTTTTATGTGCTCTTTTCTCACCATTATTATATTCAGCTCAAGTAATAAAAGAACATTATATGATAGCATATTACAAAACAAATTGAAGTAATTACAAAATAAAATGTAAGTTATCATCATTAAGCAAAATGTAAACATTCAAATCTTTACATCATTAAGATGAAGCACCTCTACATTATAATTAAATATTAAAATATGTCAACCAATAATGCAGGAACATATTCCAAATACTGCTAAAATATTATTTATCTATATGTTTTAATCATTTTAAAATTCATAGGTTGACCACCTTCAAGAATAGCATACACACACCCACAAACACACATCCCGTGTTTCTGCAAAAAGAAGGCTGGGTCTTATTTTCTTTTGACTCCTGAAAAAACACCTAGGCATTCTTTTTGGAGGGTTCTAATTATTGACTCACCTCACCCCGCCCAGCAGGAGCCCACTGCTGGTCCACTTCTTCTGCNGCTGCAGATGCCTTCCGGCAGGCATCTGAAGGTGAAATGGAGGCCATGGTGGTGCATGCAAATGGCAGCAAGTAGCCACAGAAGAAGGCGAGGCAGGTCTCGGGGTGTGCAAAGCCTGGTAAGTAGAGCAGCTCCACTCCCCATCCCCACCCTAGCTTATTTTTACCTGTGTGCCTCGCCCCACTTCCTGCACCCTAGGGTGGGCGGGGTCCTAATTAGGGCTAATTTTGTGGGTGGGGCTTAATTTGATTGCATGAGCTCAAAAACATGATAGGGCTTCTTTTCAAGGTGGGTTGTCTTTTTGGAGAAACATGGTGTGTGTGTGTGTGTGTGTGTGTGTGTGTGAATGGAGAGGGTAGCTGACATCGCAATGAAGCGGTACAGATAAGCAGTGCTCTGCAAAATCCTGCTGATTTTTTCAAGCCAGGAGGCTCTATGGGGCTGATGTAGGTAGAGGGGATGCTTCAGTGGTTGTGGGGAGAGTACAGTCTGTCTGTTTCACCCAAAGAAAGCCCCTTGAACTGGCAGAAGAGAAGATGGCCATTATGACTGAACCAAAGCCATGACAGTTGAAACAGAAGGAAAGAAAGAAAAGATTCTAAAAGTGTGCTTAATCTGGGTAAGAAAGGATTTTCTAACTAAGACCTGGAGCCACTGTTAGATTTGGAAAGGAAAGAAAAAACAATTGTAGACAGAAGTAACCTTAAAGATACAGGATAGACTGGACTGATTTGTTTTAGTAATTTAAATTGTTTTAAAATATTGGATTATATTTTTATCATCACCTGGATTTGAAAGACTTATTGAAAATATTGAAATCATTGGGAGGGAAATTGGAGACATTTTATTCACAGCAGAAGTGGAGAAAAAGAGTAAGAGAACACCTACTGGCCAGGGAAGATATCATAGAACTGAAAAATGTGAAAGAAGAAGTGAAAGTTGCTTTGACTAGGACAGGTAAGCTGGAATACACTAAACAACAGCTGCAAATTGATTATACTTGATGTTTGGAGACAGACTGTGAAAATATTCAACTTTTAGAACCTTGCGGATTACAACTATGCTGGACAGTGTGAGAGTGTGAAACAGTTTGGATTTGTTTTGAAATAAAACAATTTCAGTTTCAGGAGGTTGTAATGGGACTATTTAATGAATGGATTTTGTTAACTGTTTTAAAATTGGCTTTCTTGGTGTGATGAACAATTGGGATAGTGGGATTTTGTTAGATTATTGAGTAATTTTTAATGCATTAAAATAAGACAAAATGGAACAAGGGGAAATAAGTGTGTTACTAAAAGAAATATTATTGGTGCTCCAATGCACGTAGGAAACAATGACAAGGAATCATAGGGAGATAAAGGAATTGATACATGACATAGTTGTGAGATCAGAAAACTATGAGCAAATGACATTGAATAATGAACATAAAATCCAAGATGTAGAGGAGAAAATAGAAAGAACAGAGGAAAGGAAAGGGGAGAAAATGATACAAATGATACAAAAAGATAAAAAGGAAGAGATAGCAAAAGCTTGTGAAATAGAAAAGGCAATCTACACTTTAAGAGATCAAAAAACAGAAGAGGATGCACAGAAAGACACCCCTGAAAGGGTCAGTGAAAGGTGTATTGAAGGCTCAATAGAGGGAAGAAGCTGTAGAGATAGAAGAAATACTTAGATCAAACATGAACGATATAAGAAGATACAAGATCTCAAGGCAGAAGTATGGTTGAGATACAAAAACAGGCAAGAGATGAGGCATAGGTGCAGCAACAGGAGTTGTTCTATTAATAATTAGTATAAAGATAGAAACTAGAAATGGGAAAAATAGTACTTTTTTAACTTGGGAATTATTCTATTAATGGTTAGAAAATAGAAGCAGAAATTAAAAGTTTAAAAATAAAGAGGACATATAGATAAAGATGAAGTAAATGTGTAAGTAAATAATGAATATTGAATAATTAGGATAAATAAACATTATGATTAATAGACTTGGAAGATAATGGTTATAAATATAAATGTGATATTTATATAATGTCTATAATGTCTGATATTATTAACTGACTATAGATAATACTGAACAGAGTGTTTAATTAAATAATGAAAATGGTTAATAAGGATAATTGAAGACTATGGTGAATAGATTTTGAAAATAATGCTTATAATTATTGTGTGTATAAGACTTATCATTTGTACTGAAAAGAGATTGTACCAAGACAGTAGACTGTTATTGTGAATATGGAAATAAAATTGCATAATAAAAATAATAATAACAAGAATAGCAGCAGTATTCTTTATAATTTTCTTTCTATACTGTAATGAAACAGATAGCTTTAAAATTCAATTAGCCACAAATGCTAGAATACTGGTGCCTGCTCTTCAAAGTTAGTTCAAGAATATATCATCACTAGCAGTGTCAAATCAGTTTGCCAAAAGTTGCATTCATCAGTATAAGCAGCCAACATATTCCTTACATCCTTCCACCATCTAAAAAAGGAATGTAATCTTTCTTTCATCAAGGGAAGGATTTGTTCAGAAATAATTTGTTGTAGGCTGGTGAACAAGTGGGTATAACTATAGTTGAATGTGTGAAAGGATACACACTATTTTAACTTGTCCTTTATTTTTTCACCATCTTTCTTTTCTAATTTTCTAAAAAAAATTAGCTGTTGTTGTTTTTCAAGCAAGAAACAATAGCATGAAAATAGATGTCAATCTCTGGAGCAATGAACTGATAAAAGAAAAGTGTTAAAGTTAGACTGGGAATGTACAAATTGCATGCCATTAAAACTGCATGTTGCCCTAGGAGTGCAGCTTCCCTACTCCTACACTGTGACAATGAATTTCATTTTTTAAAATTACATTTATATGCTTTGTGTGAATAATTAACCCATCTATAAAACTAGCAATATACTGGAGATTGTCAAAAGCAAATAAACTCCAGTAGAAAAAGAGTTTTAAATACTATCTGTTGGTAAACGTGCAGGAACTGTAGCAAAAAAAAAAGCCTAAATTCTTTGAACACATGGTATAAAAGATAAAACTTTTGCCATGTGTTGTTAAAACCACAGAATGCTGTCTGTCTTTATTTTATGATGTTACAGTGACCCCAAGCACAGTCAGAAAAATTTTGCTATTTGAAAGTGTTCATTTCACTGTTTTTACAGTTCACTGTAAAAACCATTAGAAGGAAACTGAGGGAATGAGATTTAGAATTATTTTTCCATATATGCACAATAGGCACAACTACTGATTACAGAGAATGTTTACAGCTGAACCATAATCCCATTGCCTTAACTTTGTAAACAGTATTTATTCACATAAAGGATTGGGGATAAACTCTGTCAAGCAGACAATAGTTTATTGCCTAAAGTTGAGTTCAAAGACGTTGGATTATTGTTTTGACAACTCACTGCATGTTGCTAACATGAATACACCAAAATATATTACTTTAATTACTCCAAGGGGCAAGAACTAAATGCTTTGAAGTTGCAATTTAACTTGCATTTAGTAGCAAGTTCTATGCTATACAAGCCTCTAAATAAGGCATAGATTATGTTTACAGTGAATTACATCTTATTAGAATCTGTGTTATTAGACTTCTATTTCATCAACCTTTATTAAGCACACATACAAGGTTGCAATATATATTGTGAGGTTGAGAGTTTCCATTTCTCCTTCCTTGTGTTTATCTTCTACTTATTTATGCTATTAAATATATTGTCATAATTGGATTGTTTGGTTTTTCTGATAATTTGGGAATGAAGAAATTTTATAGAACCCTAAACATGGCTAATACAATCTATCTGTAATTGTTTCATTACTATCTAATGGACAATCTCCTTTCTGTCCTCTGAGAATATTTAAAAATAGTCTTCCAACTTGAGAAGAGAGAAAATGAAATAATGTGGTACCTGATGATGAAACATAGGAATAATTTAGATAGTTTTAGATAAACCTTAATGGGTTGAAAACTATGAAATCCAGTTCAAATGTATGAAAGACTGCCATGATACTACACTTGATCTTAGCCAAAAGGCCGAGAAGTATTTTTATGTATATTGTAAATAGTGATGTCTATTGCTGGTCTAAGACCGTAATAAAGTTATATTCATTCATTCTGCCATGTATAAGCTGGAATAGACTTGTTTTTTGTTGTTCCTTAAAGCAGAAATAAAACCACCCGATCAAAATAGCAAGGAAGCTGTTTTTAGAAAAACATTAGGCAAAACCTCTAGGGGACTGTAAAATAATGGTTTCATTTTTGCTGAGGTATTTAAACAAAAATATATATCTGAAATGCACTGCAGATTCTACAATTCTTTATTACAGATCCTACAATGACAGGCTGAAATGAAGGCTTTTGCCTTATCTCCAAGATCCTATAAAATGTTTTAATTTTTCAGTTTTTGTTTTCCTGGCTGCTTTATTCCATTCCACTGGATCTTTCCTGGAGGATTCCAACAAAGAATATAGTAATTGGTAGTTATACAGTATAACTGCCTATGTCCAACTAATAAATAAATGTCCCCTCCCAGAGACCTAAAAATGACTTCTAAAAATCCAGGTTTGAGATATAGCTGTTGTCCATAAGTCTCAACAATGAGTCCTATCTAACAAAAGGCACAGAAAAGCAAGGTCTTACACTTAGCAAAAAAACAACAACCCCAAAACTAAAAGTATAGGTACTGACTGGGTGAAACCTGGCTCAATAGCAGTAACTATGAGAGGAATTTCGGAGTCCTAGTGGGCAATCACTTAAATATGATCCAGTAGTATGTAGCAATCCTAGGTTGCAT
Organism: Ophiophagus hannah; assembly: GCA_000516915.1. Classification (NCBI taxonomy): domain Eukaryota; kingdom Metazoa; phylum Chordata; class Lepidosauria; order Squamata; family Elapidae; genus Ophiophagus; species Ophiophagus hannah. Next base: position 21,490 of record AZIM01005503.1, on the reverse strand, counting down.
TAACAGAGAGATAGAATCAAGATTATGTATAGTATCGCTTTATAAAGCCTTAATAAGATCACACTTAGAATGCTGTATCTGGTTTTGGTCACCCTATTATAAGACAGACTCTGTAAAATGTACATAGAAAGAGCAACTAAAGTGATTAGGGACCTGGAGGCTAAAACATATGGTTGAACGAACTGGGTATGCTAGTTTAATGAAAAAAAAGGACCAGGGGTGATATGATAGCAGTGTTGCAATATNATATCTAAGGGACTGCCATAAAGAAGGGGGGGGGGGTCAACCTATTTCCTAAAGCACCTGAAGATAAGGCAAGAAACAATGGATGGAATCAAGAAGAGATCCTACCTAGAACTAAGGAGAAATTTCCTGAGAATGAAACCAGTGGAACAGTTTGCCTTCAGAAGTTCTGGGTGCTCCATTACTGGAGATTTTTAAGGAGACTGGACGAACACCTGTCTGAAATGGGTATAGGATCTCCTGTGTGAGCAAGGGATTGGACTAGAAGACCTACAAGGCCCTTTCCAACTGTTATTCTGTTCTGTTCTGCTCTTTAATCCAGAAGAAACACTGAAACTACAGAATTACTATATTAGAAGCTCTCCTATTGACTTATTGCTTGCAACTGTGCCACACAAGTAGCCAACAAGTCTCAGCACATCCAACACACCTTTGTTTCTATTACCCACTTCCTGCCTTTACTAAAATTAAAAAAAAAACCTGGAAACTTGGACCTTGTTTAACAGCATAATTCAGTTCCAGAGGAATGTAAACAGGCTGGTTATAAATTACAGAGGCACTTACTGATGTAATTGCTTGTCAAGTCATAAATCTCATTCCAAAGTTCCATCTTCATTGATGAGGTCCAGGCAATTGCAAGGTGCTGTGTCAAGCCAAGAATCAGTGTGCAATTTAAGCAAAATGGCTAGATTCAAGGAGCAAGATGGTAGCTTATTTTGGGTTCAGTTCAGTGGTGGTTTGCACTGGTTCAGGAGAACCGGTAGCAACAATTTGGCCTGGGTCACCGAATCGGTAGTGACTTCTGGCTGGCCATGCCCGACCCGGTCGCCGCTCACTCGCTCCTTCTGGCTGCTCAATGCTCGCTCACTTTTTCCAGTTGTTCAATGCTTGTCCCACCCACCCCCGCCCTACATATATTGCCTTTGCCACGTGGCCCAGCTAATCGCCTCACCAGTTGCCTTGCTGATGCCCAGTCAGCTCAGCTCACCAAAGGTAAGCAATGAATGCTGACCCCTGACCCTTCGCCTTGGGTCGGGGGCCGGGGCCCCAGGGATGCACTATTCCCCAAGGCCCTGGAGCCGCTGGCTGCCTCAGCTGGGTTGGGGATTTCCTGGTTCCGGCCTTGCCCCAGAGCCGCCGCCCACTCACCACCCGCTCTCCCTTAAGTGCGATGCATCACCCATTTTCTCCTCCTTCAGAGACCCTGGCCCTTAATCTCCTTGCTTCCTCCCCTACGACTGCCTCTTTCATCATGGCCGTGACCTTACCTTCCTCCCATGGCTGGCTGCCAGGGAAGGCAAGCCAGGGCTGAGAGCCCCTGGGCTCCCCACTAGCCTGCACCTTGCCCCCCTTGTCGCGAGATGCCTGCAGCCACGGCTTTTTTTCAGTGTGAGAAGCCTCCCGGCTGATGCCTCTTTGCCAGCCAGAACCAAGCCGGCTGACTGGAAGCTTCTTGCACTGAAAGCTGCTTTACAATACAATGAATGTGAGGTACAAGTAAATAAGTTTAGGGCTGTCACAGAAGTTATTTTTAATATTCAATATTCCTTCAATCCCCAGCAGGAATATTTGAAACTGTTCAGACCTGATTTACTAGAATCAAACATTGTAAAGTCTCTTATTTATAATACATAAAACTAGAAACTAACCAAGAAATAGTAAAAACAAAAAGGTATCAACAGATCAGGACAAACCTGTATGTTCCTTCTATTGGAAATAGAAGCCAAGAAGAACTTAACTGCTCTATTTGTAACAAATGGATTCTGATCCTGCAGAATGCTTAGTGTAAATCCTGTAATGTCTTGCAAAGTCATTTCTTTGCCTTGCAGAACTCTGATTCTTCTGATGCCGTCTATAGAATTTCAAGGGCAAAGAGGCTTGATTTCACTTTCAGATACAAATCATCTATATAACTGTGGCAATGACAGTGTTGAATCGATGCTCTTAACTAATTTTGGACTTTGGTTCCTTGGCTTCTGAGGTTCTTTTAGTTCTTCTATATGTTTATCCTGATGATGTATATAGCTGAGCCTTGACAGTCGGCAGAAATTTGTAGATTTATCCACAGTGATAAATTGGACTTGAATTAGCTTGACTTCAGTTACTATGAATGTATTATAATTTCAGTTATCAATAGTTTCCATTCAAATTAACTGTAGTTTTGGAACCTGTAATTCAGAGATATATCAGATACAGATATAATTATGATTGCTCCACCTCTGAAAATAATTCCAATCTTTATCAATTTCTATATTCATATTTTAAATTTGAAATAATCTGAAATGATTGATCAATACAATAATAATCTATAGTTTTTACCATGACTACTTTTTCATCTTAACTTACCTTATAAGTATGTTTAACATACCTTATAGGTATTTACCTTAATTTACCTTATAGGTATGTTTAACATACCTTATAGGTATGTTAAAATTTAATCCCATATATTATAAAATATGATGTAAAATTTTATTTTGGAATATGATTTGAACCAAGCACATTTTATTAAAAAAACATTGAAATAAAAAATCAAGATTTTTGTAGAATACATAAAGTTTCAAAATTATACTTCAAATACCACAATATATGATATAGGAAATTAAATATTAGAAGGTAGCTTATTAAAAATATTATGATTCCATGTCTATTATTGCATGACACAAATAATTGTTTATAATGCTGTTCATGTTATATTTCCTATGTTCCATTTTGTTGGATTAAATATTTTGAAATGGATGTTGACACTAAACTCAGACAGCCTACAATGGTTGCATCCTTTGGTGACACATAGTATTTTAAGAAGTTTTGTTAATGTCACACAACTCTGTTGAGCACTATGAGAGGGACATTTCTACCCAATTACTTCATTAATGTAGTTAAGTATATATTTAATTTTATGATGAATCTCATGAATTTGGAGGAAAAATAGATACTAGGAGATCCACAAGTGTTAAGTTTAAAATAAACAATCAGCTGGATCCCAATTTGGATTGTGTTTGCAATCATATATGCCATTTTTCCTTAATAATCAATTTGTAGGTATCCTACACAGTTAACAGATAACAGGTAATTAGAGTTGGAAGGAACCTTATAGGTCATCTAGTCCAACCCCCTGCCCAAGCGGCAGACTCTACACCATTTCTGACAAATGGCAGTCCAGTCTCTTCTTGAAGATCTCAAGTGATGGTGCTCCCACAACTTCCGAGGGCAAGCT
>AZIM01005500.1:23451-35815 GCA_000516915.1 Ophiophagus hannah | reverse complement strand
GCTCCTCGCCGCCTCCCGCCTCTCCTCGGGGGTGGGGGGAAGGAAGCACAAAGGCAGGGGAGGAGAGGGGCTGTGACGAAAGGAGCCAATTCTCCGGGTGGGGACGAGGGTTCAAAGCTGCGACCTCGCCGTGAGGAGAAAAGAAACACGCTGCTTCCCACCACTCCCCGCCGCCGACAGAACCGCTATTCCAGAGCCTGTTCCCAGCCAACAACCCCAACACAGACACACACACAGACATACACACACGAGCGTGCACACAAAGAGAGAGATTCCTCCTTTTTTTTTACCCTTTTCTCAGGGAAAAAAAAGTTCCTTCAGAGCCGCACGCCTGTTCCTCTGGCTCACTCTGGGTCAAGACGCCGCCCCTCCAGGCTCACTGCTTCTCCCTTTGGCGTCGCCGATCTCGGCGTGACTCGCTTTACAGCTCCCAACAAAAGTGTGAGGAAGACAGAAGAGCTGATGGACGCAGAGACTCGGGGCACGACAGATGCCTGCCCCGCCCAGCAGAACCCGCTATTTGAGTGGTCATGAAAGAGAGCCAATAGCAACACCGCAACCAATTACGACACCAATAGAAATTCGTTAGAGAGGTGGGAACTCCATTGAGGCCCGCCTTTTTTTCTTCTTTTTTTTGTGTGTGGTTTCCCAAAGTGGGTAGGTCCCGCCGCTTCATGAAGAGAGATGAATTGTGACGCGTCGTTGGAGATAGTGCTCGAGGGGAGGGATTTTATTTGTTCTGTCAGCGTCTGATTGACAATAGAAGACTACAATTGGGTTCGGAGGTTAAAAGAGGTGAAAGTTCCATTCCACTCGGCCTGCTGCTGCGAATCAGGGCATGCTGGGGCGAAACTCATCGTCACCTCTCCGTGGCCACAAATTTTGCGATTATTAGCCTGGGTTCCCTATTACTGTACTACATTCCGTTAATTACTATACGTTTAATTCCAAAGTCGCTTTGGCTTCCTGAAAACAAAAATATCAACCATATACGAAATGTTTGAAACAATGCAGTGTCCACTTCGAAATAAATGCTACTTTGTGTTTAATGGGAAATATTCCAAGATATAAGTGTGACAGATTCCAGATGTGTGAAACTTTACTAACTAAAACAATAATTAAGAGCTATTAAATGAATTTTAATCCTCCAAATATATTGTTTTTGAGACTGGAACAGATAACTTCTAATTCTTCAGGTGAATTTAAATTGTTAGAAAATCATTGCCCAATGGACTAATAATTCCATTCAATATGGCTATTAAAAGTACTACTCAGGAAATGTGTACATTGTAATCCAACGCAACTGAACAATATTTGGTCAAGGAAATCTGGCTTACAAGCTTTTAAAGTTTCACAGTTTCAGTTCTCTTCAACTTTGTTTTCCTTTTCAGCAGTCTGTGCTTTGAGATGTGGAATATCCTTAGTATAAATTAGAATCTTAGAACATTTTGTCCTAAACAGAAAAAAGGGCACTTTAGGGCCCCTATAATTTGCAGATTACACCTGGTTTAACAACTGTACCAGCAGCATTTCTTTTCTGGTCCCTAAATGACCATGAAGATTGTATGGAATGGAATTCTTCAGTAATATTGCCGTTATTTATATAATCTTAACGTAAATGGCCTCAGCCTCACATTGAATTTTTGTGATTATCAAGATTTGTTCTGGGTTTATCCATATATTAAAAGAATAATTAGATGGTGTTGGTATTTGAGCAGTGGGTTGGACTAGAAGACCTCCAAGGTCCCTTCCAATTCTGTTATTTTGTGAGATGTTTGAAGAGGTCTGTAAACCTCCAGCATCAATTTTGTATTCTTTCTGGGTAACTTCACTGATCAACAGGGTCAATCCTCTTTGGTCTAAACTTTCTCTTCTATTTTCCAAGCCAGCATTTAAACCCAATCTTTTAACTCTACCGATCTTCAGTTGTTGGTCTTTGTTATTGCATTCAGAGTAAAATTGGACAGAAATCCTGTAAGATATATAATTAGTTCTTACTTGCTAAATTCCAAGGTAATATTTGAATAGTTGTATTGTTTAACAAACCTGTAAACCAGAAGGAGTAGAACAAGAGGTATGGCTTCTAAGGTACCTTATTGAGTCATTCATTTATAGATGTAAGTACGGGTGTCAAATTCACAGTGTCACATTGCCCTCACATGATATTTCATGACATTTTCCCATTTGTGGAGCTGGGGTGAGCGTGGCCTACACATGATGCATCTGGCCCACAGGCCGACAGTTTGACACCCCTGAAAGGTAAGAAGAACCTGAAATATTCAGGTACATACACTGGTCAGCCACTTGGATTCTTCTTGATGTCACTACAGGTTTAGACAGCTTTCCAGGGTTATGCAACATATCACTAAGTTAACTTCTTTTGTTATAATATTCCATCGTTAGCATCCATGTAAGTTTTTACCTGACAGTTCATTCCACAAACTTGGATCATCTATCTTAGATTCTGTGTACCTAAGGATATAGAAGCACCAATATCTGGCCAGAACTATTCATGGTGGTTGGTTCATCCAAAATATTGAAAATAGTTTCCTGTTAAATCCATGTATTAGAGCTGGACATCATCTTTCTTCTGTTTCATTTTCTGTTGAGAATCCTCAGGTCAAAATGCAAAATACAATCAGAGGAGTATATTATATATTACTAAATAAACTAGAGGTTCTGCTGCTATTTTGTTGTTGTTAACAGTATCTGCTGTTGTTGCTAACAGTATTTGCTATTGCTTCCTTAATTTTCTCAATATTTTATCTGTATAATGATTTGGCAGTGCCCCAAAAGAATGAATCACTTGTACCTCTAAAACTTTATCCGTAATCTTCGTTATTAATTATGTCTAGGAGTTTATTTGCTCTTGGTCAAGGCTAAATTCTCAGTGTTTATCGTTGGCAGCTTATTGTTCTTAGTGCTTACAGAAGGACCTTTGGCTTCTGTGGAAAAGTGAAAAGTGAATGTTTTTATCATCCACACATAATGGAAATATTTGAAATGTAGCCAGGTAAGGTCTCATTTTGAGCAGCATGCCAGGGATTGAGCTTATTTGAATGTCAGCAAAACTCTTTACATCCTCTTTCACTGGGTAGCCATTTGGCTCCCTGTAAGTGTATCAGGTGGAGTTGACAATAGAAAACTTGGCTTAAAGACAAAACACTAGCTCTTTATTAGACAAAAATAAACCTGTATTATATATATTACAATAAATATGTAGGACAATCTGGTTTGTTGGAAGAATCCAGTTATAGTTAATTCCCTTCACCTTTCATTGCATAGTAATAGGGAGTCCATTTTTCGATGATGTTTGAGCTGGTGTTTAAATATCTCTTGGGTTGCTTCAGTGCCTTATTGGGGAGTGTGGGGGGGGGTCTCCTAAGGGATGCACATGCTATCTCCCAGCCCAATCCCCTGTTACCCACCCTCTGTTGCCTGCTGAGTATTATTTCTCAGAGCAAAACTTCCAGAAATGAGGCTGCTGCTTCTTGGGGGCAGAGCAGAGGGGGCCCTCCTGCCTTCCTGCCCCTGCTATGGGTCAGAACCAGAAGGGGTTCTTTTACAGCTTTCCAAGGAGAAGTGAAGCTTTGCTTAACTAGCCAGGTCCAAAGAAACTTCCATGGCTCAGGCAGGAGATTTCTGACCGCTGGCATTGCTGGCCACTGGCATCCTTGTCCTCTCCTGCCAGCCAGCCCCCAGCAAAGCGCTGGGGCCAGCAAACACCTTGGCCCTTGGGGATGCCTTGTTCTACTTCAGCCGGGGGTCCCACACTTCTCATGTGGGCCTGGCTGCCCTGGTCATTTTGGGGGAAGCCCCCCTGTATCCAGGATTGGAGTGGCCAGCCTGGACACCCTCTTTGCTCCTCTGAACGCCACAATGCTTCTATAAGTGTAACAGTTGTGTAAAAGCCTCAAGAGACTTTTTAAAGAATCCACATTGACATTTATGGTTGGCAAGTAGTCAAAAATAGAGATTACTATCGGTATTGTTAAAGGCATTGCCTAGATAAAAAGTCCAAGACACTCTCATTCTGAGATTCTTGTCCCTTCCTGGGAAAGCAAAAGTTGCTGGAGGGACAGCAGCAGCCTCAGGAAAGGACTATGTTGTAAAAGTATTTTGGCAATCTTCTGAGATCAAAAATCTGACCTCAGTCTTTGTTTTCAAATTCCATTCCAATGTTACTTCATGCAAAAAAAAAATATTACTATTATCATTTATTTACTAATAGGTCATATTTGCATCCTAAAAAATTGGCAATTTTCAGTTGTTTTGGAAACTGTTAGGTGAAGCAGTGGTGGGATTCAAATATTGTTGCCACTGGTTCGGTGGGCGTGGCTTGGTGGGCACGCTTTGCACGCGTGCACACACTTTGCGTGCACACATGTGCCAAATGCGCACTTTGCGCAGGCGCAGAGGCATTTGCACAGGCGCAGAGGCGTTCTAACTCACCTCCTGTAAGCCTGAACAATCCCAGTCGCTTCAGCAGCTGCTGTGCAGCACTATTCTGTGCCNGGTGGGCCCAACAACAGAGCAGTGGAGAGAACCCGTTCGGTCCCCACTGCTCATCACTCCTACCGGCTCGCCAGAACCAGGCCGAACCGGTCGACTATCACCACTGAGGTGAAGTCACTCTTGTTCATCTACTTCATCTACTTCTTTTCTCCCACTCTCCACAAAATGTTTAAAAGCATTCATTATTAAAAATCAACCCATGCAGCCTGCCTTACTGTCTTTAGTCAAGATAAAGTACAAAATGAAAGACTAAAAGCAAAATTAAGATAAAAAAAAATTAAGAGAACTTAGGCAAGATTTAAAAGAGAAGAAAGAGACAGTTTAGTGTAATGGTTAAGATACCGGCCTAAATATTATGAGATTGTGAGTTCTACACACCACCATCCCCCTTAGGCATGAAAGCTGGCTAGGTGACTTTTGACCAATCATTCTCCCTTAACCCAACCATCCACTCACAGAATTATTGTGAGGAAAACAGAAAGCAGGGGAATTGGTATGTATTACCTAATTAGGTAGCTAGTACATCAAGGTATATACATATATACCAATACATATACATATGCATGTTTCTGTGTGTGTGTGTGTGTGTGTGTATAATGTACATAACATTTGTTGTTGGAAAAGACTCTTGGCAATACTATGATGATAGGCAAGAATAAAATGAATCATAGAACAAATTAATCCAGAGTTCTCCCCATATTTTGGACACATTATGGGATGACCTAGTTCTGTTGCGAAACTGGGAAAGGTGGACAAAGAAAAGAAGAGGAAACTAGCAGCAACATGGAAAGACTCAATTACAGTGGCAATGGGTTGACCATTGGATTATGTAAAAGGCTTTAGTGGGCATAGATCATCTTGGAGAAGAGCTGCATATAATAGAAGCATACTACTTATTTCTACCAATATCATTGAAATAAAGTACAGGATCAGAATTTTTTGACCTAGAAAGTTTCATACATTATCTGAAATGAATTTCCAAATACTTGTACAGTACTATATAATTTGGACTGTACTCTTCGTCTGGAATGGTAACTGATTTTTTGTATGCTGTTCTATATTTAATATAAAATTAATGATATGGTACTTTATACCTTATATACAATAAAAATACGCAAGGATTTTCATTTTATCATTGTAGCCTTTCTATGTAGGCTTGTTATACAAGCAATCCTTAACTTATAACCACAATTGGAACCTGAGTTTTGGTCGCTAAGTGATATAATTGTTCTGAACCTGATTTTATTGTTATAGTTAAGTGACTCATGTGGCTGTTAAGTGAATAATGTAGTTGCTAAGCAAATCTGATTTCCCTCATTAAGTTTGCTTATTAGAAACCAGCTGGGAAATTTGCAAATCATAATCACGTATGGTAACTGCAGGACACTGCAATAGGTCATAAATGTGAGCTCATTGCCAAGTGTACAAATTGCAAATCATATGACAGCAGGCCTAGTGGTTTTTTTGAGTCCCCCCACCAAAACCAAGAATGACATAATGTGATTTTTCCAAGTAGATTTCTTTATTGTTCCACATCTCTAGATTAGACAGAATTTACACAATCTATACTTAGAGAACTAAGTTATAGGGAGGGTTTGTCTTCACTCTGTTTCTCTCATACAAACTAGCTGAACTGAACTGTCTCTTTTCTGGAATGCACTCTCTCTCTCCTGGGAATCCAGATGACCAGAAGAAGTTGTAAATCATTTTTTTCAAGGCAGTTGTATCTGTGAACCATAATGAAACAAATGGTCATAATTCAAGAAGTACCGTATAAGATTTTATACCTTCAGCATTGTGATTCAGTATAATACTACTTATAATTCATGTGCATCTTTTATGCTAACTAGCCTTGTTTTATATATTGCTGGATCATCAGTGTGGTTCTTCCCTAATTTTTAACTAATACAATATCCTTCACTATTTTCCCTCCCTAGGGAAATTGACCAGGTTCACATATTACACTAATCCACTGTTTGGTGAATAACTCATAAGTGTCTGCATTCATATATAATGCTAAGTCACAATACATTCTGGCTTGGGTCACTTGGTTTTTCTTAGACTCACACAACATATGTTTATAAGTATCCTAAATTTAAAGAAAATTACTCAGGCCTTTTTACTAAGCCTTTTCTAATTGATATTGATCTACTATTTTGTGTTGGAATGTACATTCTAAATACATCTATAGTGTAGTCTGACACATGAGTTTGAAGCTTATACATCTTGCGACACCATAAGGTTTCTTTAATTTGACAGCATACACCTAAATCCAGACATTGTAGCTTATTGATCATGCCTTACAGCATATATGTTGTACAACTAAATATAATTCCTACTTAGTCAATTTTTCCCCCTTTCATTCAGTTGTGTCCAATTTTTGGAGACTGCCTGGACAATTCCTGCAATTCTCTCAGCAAGATTTTTCAGAATGATTTGCCATTGCCTCCTTCCTAGGACTGAAAGAAAGTCAGTTAATTGGCTAGACTATTGTATTAGCAAAATGACTTAGACCAGGGGTGTCAAACTCAAGACCTGCGGGCTGGATTTGGCCCAAGGGCTGTTTAGATCTGGCCCGTCAGGCACCCTGGAAACAGCGAAGGATTGGCCCACAGTGCCACAACCAGTGAAAATGAATCTCGGGAGCACATTTTCACTGGCAGAGAGCTCAGGCTGCCACAGGCACCCCTGACACAAATGATGTTGAGCTAGCCAAGCCCACCCTGGCCACCAAGGTCAAACACAATCCTGATGCAGCCCTCAGTGAAATTGAATTTGACACCCCTGACTTAGACTTAAAATAGAATAACTTTATTGTCACTTTAAATATACATTATTTGGCATATATTAAAATGAAATTTCATTGCATACAACTCTCAAAGGGTCACCACCTCCAATATGCACTAAATAAACAGGACAAAAATATAAATAAATAAATATGCATATACCACATATACGACGCAGAGAAACAACACAGTCTAGTTAAGATGCATAAATGTACACAGCGAGAAAAAATTATGTAGGATACTATTACATTAAATTAGTATTTTTTAAAAATTCATTTTTTGTTTAACAGGTGACATCTTCATCAATCTGTTAGTCTGAATCCACAGCTTGTTGAGAAGATAAGGAGAGAGATTAAATTCTCCTTCCAGCTTTGGAAATAGACAGGAAATAAACAGAAGAAGGATTACTTGGCTTCATAATAAGACCTTGAAAAATGATCATATCAGTACCCAAAGCATCAATTAAAATAAGTAACAGGGCATATCTTCTGTGTAAAGCTTCACCTGTACTTAATACATATAGATACATATAAACTGGTAGAAATCTGGAAAGAATCACTAGTACATTTCTTATAAAAGCTATTCTTTTCATTTTGAGAATTATAACCATAGCATCTGCTTAGTAATTAAGTCAAAATGTAAAGTAAGTAACTGAAAATTAATTAAAACCCATGAAGGACAAAATATTGTTATGCCACCACTACCTGAAATAATTTTATCGAATTGTTAATAGTCTTCATTTTGACAGGCATTACTTTTTTTCTATCAAGGACAACAGGTCAGATAATATTATATTTCCTTTCAGAATTTTGAATACAGTAATTGGTTTCTACAAAAAAATCATTCTTCTCTACATCACAAGTACTAACAATTAGCAGTATACAATTTCTTCTTAAGCTTACTAAGAAAAAACATCTGATATCTCCCACTATGGTCTTGCCTGATTTCTCTAATATATAATAATACTGTAGTTTTACATAAAAACAGATTGAGAAATTTTTTCATTTACATTTATTATACTTCTGAAATGTAATATTTTCATGAATGTACATTGTCATTGTTACATACATTTTACAATAAATATTACAAACAGTTTTAAAAGCTTGTGCATTAATTTTTTTTCAATATTCCCTCACTGATCTTTGAGGATTATGATGGGATAAATCCTTTGTGCATTTTAATATATGGTACAAAAGTGGAACGATTCAGCATATCCATCCATAGCTAGTATTCGGAATCATGACTAGGATTGATCTGAACTGGAGTTCATTCTTTTCTCTTTCCCTCATTAAAATGGGGGATAGTTCATTTACACTCCTTTTGGTAGAATACACACCAAACTGTTCACCATTTTGATAGCTCTCTTTATGTTTTTGCTCCATTTTAGTAGCATCTTCCCTATTGGTTCATGTTAAAGCTGTGATCAACAATGATATCCATAACTATTCACATGTTCCATTGTCAAGACAGGTTGCCCTCATCCTATATTTGTGCTTTATGCTTTCCTACCTGGCGGCAGGACTTTAAATTTTTCCCAGTTAAATTCCATCCCATTTCTTTTCAGCCAGTGCTCAGACCTATCTAACATTTAAAAAAATATTTTTTCAACTAAGGCAATAGCCACCCTTCCCAGTTTTATCTTACCTACAAACTTTATAACTGCCCCTCACCTCCATCAACCAAGTCTTTGATAAAAAATGTTGAATGGCACAGGGCTCCAGAAGGTTGACAATCAACTTGATACTTTCCTCCAATCAGAAATGAAACCATTCATGAACACTCTTGATATATAGCATGCCTATCCAGCGGATCATCTGCTCAAAAGTTAATCACAATTAATTATTACAGATTAATTATGTTTATAGCTTTTTAAAGATGTTCCTATTCTGAAAGTTATAACTTTAAAATGTCTTTCATAGACTTTTAATCTCTAAAGAAGTATAATATATTTATACATTTTGAGAGTTCAAAATCTCATTGTTTTATTTTTATTTATTTATTTATTATTTTTATCAGACTTGTATGCTGCCCTATCTCCCTAAGGACTCAGGCCGGCTCACATCCTAAAAACAGACAACAATAATTTACTTAAAAAACAATTAAATTACCAAGTCCAATAAATAGTAACATACAAATTTAAAACCTTTAAAACTACTCCCCCTCTTTCAGTCCAGGCCGGCCTGTTGGAACAACCAAGTCTTAAGGTCGCGGAGGAAGGAGCGAAGGTCAGGGGCCAAACGAAGCTCCAAGCCTTCAACCAAGGTGTCCCACCCACGAGGGTGTCTCTTTCGTCTACCCCTGGGCGCTGCCAGCCGGCATTGCCTAGCTGTCGGCACCCAAGGAGCCTCTGCCTGTGGGAGCGTACAGGGCGATCTCAGCGTGACGCCGGCAGGAGCCGCTTGCGCAAGTACCCTGGACCCAAGCCATGTAAGATTTTATATGTTAATGCCAGCACCTTGAATCTCACCCGAAGGGAGACTGGCAACCAGTGCAGCTCATGCAGGAGGGGTGTAACATGGGAGTGTAAGGACACCCCCATCACAACCCATGCGGCCGCATTCTGTACCAGCTGAACCTCCGGATGGTATGCAAGGGTAGCCCCATGTAGAGAGCATTGCAGTAGTCTAGTCACAAAGTGATGAGTGCCTGAGTGACCGTCCGTAGGGCATCTCCGTCCAAATAAAACATGTTGGCCGCCCTAATAAAATATTGCTCAAATGATATTTTTGTAAATAAAGCTTTAATATGGCAATAATTTTGTAATACAAATCAGTATATAAATTCAGGCTAGATAATTTAGTCTCCTCTAAGAATTATAACTGCCACTCCCATAATCTTCATCTTAGCTGTTGTGCCAATGGATCTCTTCTTTTGATATGCATCATTATATAATTATAAATCACTTATTTAAGCTCTTCCAACTATGAGAGGTGGGTCCTTTTAATACATGATTCAAAATTCCAACCTCAGGGCCTGTCTAAATAAAAATAAAGAGAGTAGTTTTAGAAATGGTCAAGGAGTGCAGAGTTATATTTAATATAATTAAACTAGTAAGAATCATTTATACATTCTGATAAGTATGAATATGTATACTCCAAATAACCACAAAAATATATTTTTTCTCCTTTGCATTATTGTGTTCTGCAATAAATTGGTCTCAGTTCCTGATATGAAAGTGAAAATGCAGCATTCTCTAGCCCAGGGCTATCAAACTCCCGGCCCATGGGCCGGATGCATCATGCACTGGCCATGCCCACGCCTGGTTTAGCAAAGGGGGGAAAAGTCGTGATATGTCATGTGATGACAATGTGACTATGTGAGTTTGGTACCCCTGGTGTAGCCACTTTTGGGTCATCTGCTATTTATCTATCATCTATCTATCTATCAAATCTGTATGCTGTTCAACTCCCAGTGACACTGACTGGGTATGCCACTGCTGTTGTCTATTTGGGACCATCTTTTGCCAGGCTGCTATTTATATTTCCACAATGTCTGCTGACCTTTTTGGAACAGAGAACTAAGTGTTGACATAGTATGATCCACTAAATAAATGCTAGATGTTTACTAACTGAAATGAAGAAGTGACCACAGCTAAATGATACTCACTCAGTAGATATTCAAATGTCAAATATGAAATTTCTCCCCAAACAATATGTAACTTGTCATATCTGTAAACTCAGGTGATTGGACCATAGTCCGCTGCCCACAGATGATGCCCAGTTAAATTCACCAGACATGTGAAACTGTAAGCTAAAACACTTTTATCAATGCACAACAGTAAAGAGATGACTCGCAATCAATAAGAGAAACCCTAATCGAGTCATACATGGCTTTTTGTAGTTTATCACAGGAAACAAGCAAAGTGCTATAATTGTTTCTCCTTAATGATCAGGTGTACATAATTAATGCCTTCTCCCAATGTCTGAGGTGATTTCATTACTGTCTCAAATTCCTACCTTAAGGGATGAAATTACCTCATATGGGGGAGAGTATTTTAGGATGCTAATGAGATTTTCTAGATCACGGGTAGGCTAATTTTCTAGGTCGGGTAAGGTGGTCTTGAGGCTTTTCCCTTAATCTTGCAGAACATAATACCTGCTGATGTTTTAGATATTTTAAGCTTTAATACTTGCTGTTGCTCCTTTGTTCCGAGACCACATCTTCTTGTAACTGTGGTCATAGTTGCTAAGACCACATCCTCTTGAAACTGTGACCAGAATCGTTCTTAGTTTTCTCTTCCTTCAAACTTATATCTATAATCAGCGTCCATAAAAGAAGTCTGAAATCCAATACAGGTACTCTTCAACTTACGATGAAAATGGAGTGGTAATTTCCATTGTTAAGCAAGACAATTGTTAAGTCAATTTTGCCCCATTTTACAATATTTCTTGTCACAGTTATTAAGTGGATCACTGCAGTTGTTAAGTTAGTAACACAGTTGTTAAATGAATTTGGCTTTCCTATTGATTTTGCTTGTCAAAAGTCGCAAAAGATGATCACATGACCTTGGGACATTGCAACCATAATAAATACAAGCCAGTTGCCAAGCATCTGAATTTTGAGCACATGACCACGGGGGTCTGCAATGGTGTAAGTGTAAAAAATGGCTATATGTCACTTTTTTCAGTGCCGCTGTAACTTTGAATGATCACTAAGTGAATGGTATAAGTTGAGGACTATTTGTAGAGATTTTCTGCAATGGGGTGGGATATTAGAACAATAATTAAATTACAGTCTGGTTCACCATACCAGCTGGGGAAATCTGAGAGTTCATACATTTTAAAGTTTGAAAACACTGGTCTAGTTGATTTTATCATCTGTCTCCACAATATTGGTGGAACCATACCAAAGATATATTTATAAAGCACATAAAACATATTGCTAAATAAAAGTGGACAATTATTTGTAAACTATTATACTGTGAATGCTTTTTTCCCAGAGGTTCTACATATGTATGTTCTGTGAGATGAAGCATTTGCACTAGAAGGAAATACCCACTTGCCCTTTCAATCTGTTTGCCTTCCTCAATATTTTGTATTGTTGGAAGAATTATCCTTCTGGGT
>AZIM01005500.1:7954-18701 GCA_000516915.1 Ophiophagus hannah | reverse complement strand
AAGCTTCTTCATCTCTGACTGGATGGTGGGAATGCCATTTTATAACCATCATAGCTTATGAACATGATGGACAATCCTCATTACTGCTGTAAGTTGAGGTTTACATTTATTGAAATGAAAGCTATGTTTTTTAAATATACAACTTAATGCATACAGTATATGAATATACCATTCATATAATACTTTCTAGTTGATTAAGCCAGAGTGTCTGCTCAGAAAACTGAATTCTACATGTAAGAGCTAAAACAGTTGGACATGGGAATTCCTCCCAACATCCTAGTCTGTTCAGCCCCATTCACTTATTGAAGGAAGAACTATAAATTACCCTTGAATAGGAAATGTTTTGTAAGGCTCATCAACCATGGCTTTTTGTATTTGCAAGGAAATTTTGCAATACTTGTTTATAAAAATAAAAAGTAGCATTTCACATTCAGTCTGGTGCAAGTATTTGGAGAGTGAGAATGCACTGAGATGGAATTTGCAGGATATCATTTTGTTAACTCCAATTTAGATAAAAAAGATTTGACCAATGATACTAATCTTATGTGACAGCACTTAGAAATATGCTAATAATGCAATCAGTTATTAGGCAATTCTTCTTCTTGAACTGAAAGTACAAAGAAATTCAGAGTTTGAATTTATAGCACAGGACTGCACAACCAAAGTGGGCTACATATACCTAGTAGCATACCCTCATTAAGTTCCACAATGCTCCAACAATCAGATAATAAGGAAAACCAACATTGACTGGGAGAGGAAGGAAATATTGCTCCCTAACAATTTCTTACTTGCTTTTTGAAATTGGTTCATTGTAATGAGCCAGAATAGACTAATTCCAAATCATGACTTAATGCTCCAAGTTTTTAACCCTTTATTTTAGGAATATTTCATATTATTCTAAGGATTCAGTGTTTTTATTCTTTCCCCCATCTCCTCAGGTATTCATATCCCTCTCCGAATCATTTTATATTTTCCCACTCAGTGGTTGTAGAGAAAGGCGGAAATGGGTAATTGCTGTGATGTCAATACATAGATAAGCTGTCCTAGATATTAAACAGAAGGAACTAAAGACATGCTTATTTTGGAGTGAAATTGTATTTTTAATGAAAATGCACATCATGCCTGAGAAATGCAATCCATGTTTTAATGATTAAGAATATGCTTTATTTGAATGGATCTTACAATTTAGTCCTACCCCATGCATCTATGTACAAACTGTTATCAGAATCATCAATGTGTAACAAAACACTAATTGACTAATTGAGTTAAAGAGAAAAAACTGCTCTACTATGGAATAAACTAAAGACCTTGTTTTTGAACTAGAGACTGCAAAACAGTCAAGACAGCTAAAAAAAACCCTTATAAAAATATATGAAATCCTGTCAGAAAAACAAGTCTGATAGGCAAAACCAATTAAAAATACAGAGAAACAGAGGATTGAGTTCAGATTAGTTATTGGAACCACATATTTATCATGAGAATAAGACAGTAACTCATCACACAGTAAGTTGGAAAGCAAAAAAAAAGGCAGGCGTGGTTGCATCTGAAGTCTGGATACAGTGCATGTAAAGATCCTTACCTGATTTTATGCCATAAAAAATAACTCAAGACCAAAGAATAAGATGACAGAAACAGCAATTCTGGGCCCACACTATTTAGGGCACTGCAAGTCTTAAAATACACTTTAAATTAGATCTGGAATTCTTCTCCCATATAAAAGCATTGCAATAACAACCTGTGCACAGTACTTAAACTGTATAATTTACTTTTTGAATCTGGTATCACTCATGTTTGTTGGGACTACAGTTCTCAGAATATCCTTATGATGAAAAATACTATTTAGTTACAAAAGACGTGGAGCAGTACTCATAACTAACATTGAATCTACCATCCTGACTAAAAACATTAGAAAATATAATTAAACACATCTGGAAATCTGTAAGTTGAGGCTGGAATATGTATTTGTTATGGTTCAATCCAAATTTAATAGATATGTAGATCTTATATCTGCTTTCCCATTTAACCACAGACTTATAAACTGCCCTTCCAGAATGTGTTAAGATTGCAAGTACATTGATTAGAATTCATAGATTAGAGAAAGCAAATATGTTTGGAAGAGTTAACAGTAAAAGAAAACCAGGTCACCAAAAACATGGTGGCTGGACACCATTATAGCTGACATCAGTCAGAACATGGAACAATTTAAAGAATTAGTGCAAGACTGTAAGATGTTGAGAGACCTGGCTCATAGAATCACCAAGAGTCGGACACAACTGAATGGATAACATCAACATCATAAATTGGGAAAAGCAGATACACATTCATTTATGTTAAAAGGAGTCAAGTCTCATTTCAACTGACAACATATTCTTTTGGGGGGGGCGTTGTTTTGTTTTGTTTTACTTCCTAGTCTACAATCCTGGGCATTTTCTTTCTTCCAAATACTAACCAGGGCTGATTCTGCTTGCTGTCTATCAATAGCTACACGGTGCTGTTGACATATTCTGAGTCCCTTTTGTGAAGCAATGTCACTTGATATGACCAGGAAGTGCAGCTTTGCTGTTCCAGATTGCCTTCCCCTCAGAAGCTTGGATGGCTCTAGTTCTGTTGGCCTTTCAGAAGCACTGAAGACTTGACTCTTCCTTCTGATGTTAGAAAACAGTATGTTAGTAAATTTTGGTATGAGTATTTTGTTTTTACTCTTATTATACAAGTGCTCCAACTAAGTTTTTCATTGATTGAGGATTTTTTTTGGTACTTTACACTACATTTATATTCCTTTCAACTAGACTCTATATATATTTGCACAAATAAACAAGATTTTATATTTGAGATATCTATCGCTTTCTCCCTTCCACAGTATTACTGCACATTTACTCAGGGAGAGGACCTTGCCCAACCTTTTTCTCCTTTGCTATTTTTAGCTTGAAAAATATTTGCTTCTTAAGAGTTTGAAAATGTGTGAAGACCTACGTAACCAGTTTTAAACCAAACCAAGCCAAGAGACTTTTGGAAACACAGAGCTGCCAGCTAATAAAGTCATTTGATTGTCTCTGCAGAAAATAAGAAATTAATCTAATTATCTATTGTTGGTTATGTGCCTGTGTATATTATTATCTATACAACAAACATTTTAATAAAGGTTCATTTTTGGAGCATTTTTTAGACTATTTTAATACAATGTATATTGTGAAGAACAGTTGTAACCCGTAGTTGAAGTTACACTCATGTGAATATTAATTTAGAAGTAAGTTTCTTGGAATACAGTGAAATTTACAAGATGCATGCCTTCAGACTAGGATACTAATATGGACAAGTATATTCGTACCTTTAAAATAAATTGGCACAAATTTCCAGTACTGTATTTCTAAGATTAACAAAACTATATTGAAAAGGTTTTCTAAGATTTATCAGAATAACATTAAACAAAACCAGAGAGAGGACTAGATTTAAAACATTGAAGTATTTGGATCATGACCTTATGAGGAAATTCAGCATAAACAATAAACTATGTCATTTCAAGTACCAATCTGTACTTGGAACTGAAGCTATCCGTTTCTTCTCTGTCTAATAGTCAGGTAGCAATAGTTTATTTGGCAGTAATTTTGTTAAGTGCCTGTTCTTATGTATGAACACCAAGTAAAACTAACCAGCATCTCTTTTGACCTGCTCCAGAGACATACTGTGTGGCAAGTCAAGTGTTGCTGAAGCAGCGTTTCTAGACTGCTTCCAAGTAAAAATAATGGCTTAAGCTTTTGGAAAGTGGTTCAATAACACGTAGAAGAACACTGACACTCATCCCTGTCCTAATAATTTCAATTTTCACCTTGAAATTATGACTGAATGTATGTAGAATGCCAAAGATATCGCTAACATTTAATAATCTCTAACATTTAATAATCACAGTGAAACATATCCTGTATAAATAAATATTCAAATAACAAGTGTAGGAGATGGCTTGTAAAAAAGCAATAAAGAGCTTTATTAGGCTTCTCCAATGAAAATAGGAGGATGTCTTGGGAAACAACACAAAAGTACAAAATGAGGAGGAAGGAGCAGGGAATGCAATGAAATCTTACATTTATTCAGAAGTTAATCACACTCATTCAGTAGGATTTATATCTATGTTAAATACACATTTGACTGCAGCCAAAGAAGCTCCCTCTCTAGTTAAGATACATATTTACTCTCTTTGGGTCACTTTATAAAGTGGATAAATGAAAACACAGTTTTGAAATTGCTTACCTTTTCAATGCTGCAGTGCCTTTTTAGTTTTTTTTATTACAGTGAGGGCATGCAGAATCCATTTCAGTTGTCCAGTTCTTAAAATCCATGTACTAGGTATATAATTCAAGGAATATTATTCTGATAATTTTAGTTTTTGCCACAAGATCACATTTGTATGGTTCCACTTTTCTCCCCAAACTTAGTAAGTATGGGACATTGTAAAAACATGCATTTTAAACAAGCATTATCCTTATTACATCTCCAACAAATTGCTGCCTCATAAGTCCTTTTTATAGAAACATAATAGAGTCCAATATGTTATTAAAAGCTTTATTAAACTGTTGCTAAGTAGTATAAATTGCATTTTAAAGAAAGTACATATAAAATATACTTGGCTTATGATTTTGCTATACTTATTTATATCTGTTTAATCTGTTAACTCTATATTACCATTGCAATAATGACATCTACTGGTAAAAGCGGTTCCTGAATACTTAAGAAAAAAAACCTTTTATCAGTAGAAGTATACACTCCTTCAGGGCTGATACTCTTTTAACCCTATTATTCTATATCTTTTTGATGGCACCAAAGATACATAAGCCAAACATTTGATACCTCTTGTCTACTTCTCCCTGGTTAACCATAGTTTATCGATTTATTGAATTATTCAACACAGTTGAATCTACACGATAGGCTAAACCATGAACCAAATTATAGTGACTGGGTTTATGTAATACAGTAGGCCAAAATGAAATGAATCATATTACTTATTAGAGTGTCCTGTGAACTGAGCTTTTCAACCACTCACCTAATCCTTTTTCATAGAGCAGCACCCCTTTGTTAGCATAGCAGCTGCAATAGTTACAGATGCTGTTGTAATATGGAAGATTGAGTCAGTGCTAAGAGTGAATGCTAAGTCATATTTTACAGCAGTGAACTTTGGTGTCAATCACCTGAGAAAGATTTTCTAATGTTAACTGAATAGAAGAAAAAAAATAGACTGATGTAATGGTATGTGTGAATGAGACAGATGAACGGGGACAAATGCTGTGCAGAGAACAATCAGATAAATGGGTATCACTGCAGTTACTTAAAGAGCAGATAAAGAACTTCCCCTACTTTCTCAAGCTGTAAAAGAGACATGGGAGATTTGTATTATAGATCTGCAAGATTGGTTTAATACAGCTTTACAATAAAATAGAATTAATGCATCTGGTATTGATTCTTGTCTAATCTACCTGGGAAGGATGACATATAATTATGCAAAGTCCAGAGAATAAGCATTCCTTTAGAGTCTCTCTTGAAAAACATTTGTGATAGCTTTAAATCAATAAGGAGTCAACCCTTTATGACTCCAATAAGTAGTAAGTGTACTCTAAGACATTTAGTATTATCTGATTTACTTCTGCAGTTTTTAATCTCACTATATTAAAGTAAACTATAGCATAAAGTTTTTGTAGCTATGAAAGTCTTGCTTATTTCTTTACTCCTCCAAATACATTTTTTCTATAAAAAAGTTACATGTGTGTGTAGTTATTTTTTAAATTAGAGAAGAAATTATCAAATTTTTGGTCTTAACTCCCTTGTATTCTTAAAAATAATTGAAGACCTCAAAGAGCTTTGGTAAAGTAATATTTACTTTGTTATCTATTAAAAACAGGCAATTTTAAGATATCTATTTGACTTTGCAGATCTCCTGAAAGGGTGTCAAAGATCGCTAGGGATCCCCAAATCACAATGCGGTTCAGAAAATATTCCAGAAAAAAAACAAAATGAGTAACAGTTGGCATGTATATAGGCCACCGGTTACTAAAATCACAAAGTTGTATGATCAGAATAATACTTATCATGTGTCTCATTAAAATAGAATATTAGCTATAGCATACACAGAACAAGTAAGAAGGAGAACACTATATTCACTAACAGGTTCCTACTTGTTAAAACTCCAGATTCACCTAATTAGTTGAAGGGATCATTAATTGAACTAACAATCAAATCCTATGCATTCTTATACAATTAAAAGATTTCATGTGCTTGGAACAGCATGACATTATACCTTAATTTGCATTGATTTCAAGTAAACCAAGATCACAATTACTTTGTCCTATTGATTTAAGTGGAACCAAAATTCAATAAACTCTTTATGCAATCCATTAAAACAATGTCTACTTATCTAAATATTAAAAGAATCTAAATCAAAGTTCAACATAGGTTACTGTGGGAATAATTTCTATAATCAGAGATTAACACAATAGTGAAAGAAATTCGGTTGTGTATTTTTTTAAAAACAATAAACCGTTTTTTCCTCACCAATGAGTAATCATTTTTGGGATAATTCTAAAGTTCTATATTTGCCTTGTATTTCTGAAATATAGGAAAAAATAATAGAAATACTTTAATTTTTAAAAAATCAATATACACTAACTTACCTTGTTCACAACAGCATGAAAAAAATTTCTGAAGGTCCTTGGGCAACATTATTATAAGCATAATTCTGCTTTCAATGCTAATTTTGAACTTCTGTATACATGGTTTTCCTCCAAGAGATGTGTTGCAGTTGGTTTTCTGTGGAAAATACCTTCATGCATCATCTCTTGATCAAAGGTGGTATTCAGCAGGTTCGGACCAGTTCTGGAGAACCAGTAGTGGAAATTTTGAGTAGTTTGGGGAACCGGCAAGTACCACCTCTGACTGGNAGTATCCTTCCCCTGCCATGCCCACCAAAGCACAACCACAGAACCGGTAGTAAAAAATTTTGAATCCCACCACTGCTCTTGATATTTCTGAAGTAACTTGATAAGAGAGGAGAAAGAATCACATTGCTATATCTGGTTTATAAAACATTATTTTACTTTAGGAAACTGGGTATAAATCTTTCATTGTCACTATTATATGCTGATATGTTGATTATACAACTTTAAACAAAGGATTAAACTTTGTAACAGTTGTTGATTTTAAGAGCAGCTCTTAAAGAGCAGTTTTTAAGCTCATGTGTTGCCTTTAAATTAGTGGTGTTACTTTGAGTCCCATTCTCTTTATTGATATGTTGGAGATGTTATATTGAAAATCATAAAAATTCCAGTATCTAATGGAATATCTGTCTAATGGTTATAGTTTTGCAAAAAAAAAAAAGTTACATGTCCCAGGACACTAGGAAGCAGTCTATATGATGGTTGCTTTCTAAATCAAGAAGGCAGCTTTGGAAACAAGGATAATACTGAAATAGAGGTATAGTGATGGTTTCTTCTGTTTGTTTATTGTTGACCATTTCTCAAGTATACAAATCATTTGAAGATATAAAAGAGATTCAGTTTCTGAGTTTTACCTGCCAGATTTCTCAGTGCAAAACTTTGGAAAATTAAAGCATCTTGTTAATTAATCCAGTGATATTAAAAGTGTGGGAAATGCTGCAACTGATAATTAAAGAAAGCTCTGAAAAAACACTACAAAAATGTAAATTTACTGAAATTTGGTTATCATTTCTTAATTGAATTAACACTTTACCTAATACATTCCAGACAAAAATCCTGAGCATGTGTGCTTAAAATATTTGCTTTATTTCCCAAGATCCTCTTTTATATTTATTTTTCTTCAGTTTTTCTTTGATGTCTCTAAAGAATCTGGAGACAAAAGCTATTGAAACTCTTAACAGAAAAGCAGATCGAGGTAAATACATAATACAGAGCTGGCTAAAATCTGTCTATATACAGTTGCTTTTGTTCCAGTTAATTGATGCTTAAATTCTTTTTTAAAATTTAAACATGGTTCACTAAGCTCAGCCTTGCTGAGTTTCCATACACACATTCGCTATCCATCATCCACCTCCTCTTTTTTGGAAGAAAATCTCGGGCTGCCTGTATATTAGTAGGACGTGATGACGACATGCTCATTCTTTGTTTACATCCCTCCTCTTTCCGACCCCTCCAAATCCTTGTTTGCGGCGAGATTGGCTGTAAGGGATGGTAGAGACCTTCGCGATCTGCCTTCTGATTGGGCAGAGCGTTCATAAAAAAAAGAAGGTGGAAAGCAGCTGGGGGTGCGGCTTTACGTGATTGCGCTGTCCGCTGATTGTCAGTGCAGTAGTGCCTCAGTTCAGCCGCTTGGCCCTTAGGTTGAGGAAGCTATCATTGCTTCGCGCCGGTTGCTGCATTATCGTCTTGTGTGAACCCGCGTTGGCGTGAGAAATCCTCGTAATCTTGACGGCAAGAAGAACAGGCAGAAGGTGGGAAAGAAGAGGGAGCAGAGCATGGCGGCATCAGCGCCAGATAAAAACATCAAGAAGAAAACGGAGAAAAAGCTGGCTGCTCGTGAGGAAGCCAAATTATTGGCTAGTTTCATGGCGGTCATGAATAATATGAGGAAGCAAGTAAGTGGAGGAGGAAGGGAGGGCGGAGGTAAGGTGAGTGAACTCTGGGCCTCCCGTAAAGAACCCTTGGCGGAGCCTGTCGCCTTACGGGATCCAGCAAAAACTCGACTATGGGTCGGATCCCCTGCTCGAAACCGAGGGATCAAAGCCATGGCAGTTTCAGGTCACCAACGCAGTCTTCTTTAAAGTGCTGCCTTCCTAGTGAAGAATGTCTCTAGGAAAAGGGCCCCGTTTTGAAGCCCCGCTTGGCATTCTTTTGTTATTTTGCCAAGTCTCGGTTATCGTTCTTCCGTATGGCAAACGACGGCGGGGTGCCTGGTGCTGCTGGCATAAAGCTGCTGGTTAATTGGTGGGATTTGAATTAGCAGCATTTTGGTTTATCACTCAATCTTTTACATTAGTGTAGTTATCTGATTCTCTTACATACAAAATGGAATTCTGATATTCTAGAAAAATTGTTAAGGTGTGGTTTTATAACCCAGTCTGTTCCACTTGGTACATGTTACTGTTAATTATGTTAACTTTGTAGTCAAGTTATATTGGAAGAAGATAATACAATGTGCTGTGATACTATCCTGCAGGTAGTGTTTATATTTCCGTCTTGGTAACTTTCATATCGTGGAGTTTCAGAATTCACCAGGCAGTAAATTTAGGCTTAGTTTAGTGAAGAAAATAAACATTTCTACCAATTTCTCTGAATATAAGAAATATATTTCTGTATCATAACTTTGTGCTTTTTTTGGTTCTATTTTAGAAAACACTATGTGACGTTATATTGATAGTCCAGGAAAGGAGGATCCCAGCTCATCGGGTTGTACTTGCTTCAGCCAGTCACTTTTTTCACTTAATGTTTACCAGTAAGGTTTTTTTTTCCAGTTCAGCTTTTAATAGTCTCTTTAGAATATCAATTTATTATCTCTAGATTTGCAAAAAAGGGAAGAATATTTTAATTAGTAGTATTGAACAAGTCTTGTTACTATAATTTCTACAATCCTAATTAAACCATATTAATGCCTTCATACAGTACTTCATTTTCTATAGATAGTTTAAAACTACTCACAGGAAATTATCAATAGATATCTGGAAAAAGTAATGTCGCCTCCATGAGAGTGTTTGTGAGAAGAATTATGAAAAGGTTAGGCTAAAGCCTAACATTCCATCCTACATGGGGCTGGATCACCAGCTATTTCTAAATTGGCCACAAATAGGTGATCAAGTGCAATTAAGCATTGTGCCATTGCCATTGACTCAATTGTGCTTCTGGAAGCATGACAGAACTTTCACTTTGAAACAGAATGCTGTTGAGTTTTGGGGTGCATAGTTGTCCTACTGGTAAGAGCTTCTGCTTTGCTTAGTCTCCTCAGCTTTTCTGCTGTTGCTAAGCTATAATAGTACACAATGTTCTCATAAATGTCCTAAGCTGAGAAACAGAGAATAAACTTTGATGCATCCCTTCTCACTTGTGATCAGCTTCCCTTCCTGCCCCAAAACAAATGTAGTCAGGACAGGGATTGTGGATCTGATACAGTACTGCTACTTAGTCCTCTGAGCCATAATTCTTGGTAGCTGTAAATGTGATAGATGTGGCTTACTGCTAAATAGTGTTTGTGAGTGACAATAGCAACTGGAAGTACCTAAAGGGGGATATAATGAGTGTTCCAGAACTGCATCTGAGAAGAGCTCCCAAAAGAAACAGGTTTGCTCATTCACATATCAGAATAATAGCTCTGCAAGGTTTTTTTTAAACTCTTGATATTATCTAATTACAGCAAATATGATTGAATCAAAGTCATTTGAAGTTGAATTAAAGGATGCTGAGCCAGATATAATTGAACAGCTGGTGGAATTTGCTTATACTGCAAGGTATATATCACAATATTCACTATTGCTAGCCACCTACAAATACAAATCTAGAAAACTTCATTCATGTGATTAAATTGGGATTCAAATACCAAATATTAGTATATATCTAATACAGAATGTTATTTTAAATGTTGCAAGAAATATTCACATTAATTTTATATGCAAATCTTATAGTTCTTTGTATTTCTACATTTTTTAATTGTTAAGAAAATCTTCTCAACGATGCTTTTTAAACAGGGTTGCGTGTTGAGTCCCTTACTCTATACTCTTTATGTGCATGACTGCATTCCC
>AZIM01005499.1:27673-43819 GCA_000516915.1 Ophiophagus hannah | reverse complement strand
AACTTCCAGTGTTGGAGCATTTACATCTTCTGGAGGCAAGTTGTTCCACTGATTCATTGTTCTGTCAGGAAATTATATGTGAAACTAGCCAATTGTGATTTAACATGTCATGTTTAAGCAAACCATTAATTAGTATATATGAACCCAATCAGTATCATTATACTTGATTTGTGCAATTGAAAAAGACTTTGCATGAACAGTTTGTTATTTCAAAATATGAAAATGTACATTCCTAAACTGAAATCAGTTCTAATCTCCCCTTTTGGCAGTAGAGAATAAGAGGCAGCAAAGGAATTTTCCATCTGGTAGTGTTTTCTACCTTGTGTGTATATAGGCAGAAAACTATTATAATGCTAGAAACAGCAAATAGAAAACCCTTCAATGATATGTTCTAATGATTTTCTTGGGGAGGCAAGGGAGGATAATCAATTACATATAAATTGAACCTAGACAACCAAAGATAAATGACTTGTTTCAGATAATGGATACTGCAAATGGAGGTGAGCCGGGCATCCTGGAGTGAGGAGGAGTGGTGGAGGAGTAATACCTCCTTTAAAAACTTGGTCCAGCTAGAGATCCGGTGGTGACGTCATGGCAGAGCAGAGCAAGGAGAGTTATTTCCGCTACTTTGTATCCAATTTTTCGTGCTTGGGAGCCTGTTAGGGCATTGTAGATCCTGGAAAGAAATGTAAACTAGAGGGGAAGCCTTAAGGAGGAAGGCAACCTCCTGCTACGGCGAAAGGAAACCCCTTGAAACCAGCATGCAAGAAACCCGATGACTATGGCGGGTCCAAAGCCATGACAGCCAGCTGTAATAGGGAAGCAGGAGAGTGAGGATCAACGTGAAGACATCAGAGGAGAAACAGCAGTTTGACAGTTTGGCAAGGTGAGAGAAGAGAGCCCTGAGAAACATGCTTAGCAGAGGAAGCCTCAGGGGAAAACAGACTGCAGTGGTGAATTGGTAGTGAGAGTGGAGCGGAGTGGAGATTGACAGAAAGTGAATATCTTGGCAGTCGGAGAGAGGTGGAGGCTCGGAAGAACTGAAGAGGATTGAACTGTAAGACCTTAAAACTTTTAATAAGTACTAAATTGATTGATGCTAAGGAACGAAGAGATACCAGATAAGAGTTCTTCGGAGAGGAGGAAACAGACAAGAGGAATCATTTTGAAATAGGACTGTGCAAGTTGATAGAGACAGAGACTAAACAGTTAAAGATAGCTGACAAAGCAGAAGAAGTGTGGAGAACAGTTTGACGACGACTGGGAAAAGAAGAAGTGAGAATTGATTAAATATTTGCAAATTAATTAAGTACTCAAGCAAATTACATAATTATTATGTATTTTATGTCTGATGAACTGACTTATACATTATACCTACATATATTTATATTTATATATTTACTTATTTATACACTTATTCTATCCTATTTGTATTATATGTACTAAAATCATTAATTTTACTACTTATATAAGCTACTTATTAGAACTATATTAACTATAATTTCCTGATTTTTCTGAAAATTGTTTACAGCTATATATATGTACTTTAGATTCTTACCTTTATTTAGCTTACTTTAAAATTATATAATCAAACAAAGATAAAGTGGGATACAGTACATAGAAGGACATATTAGGGATACTAGTTTGGATAATATTTTTATATTATTTACATTTATATAGATACTTTATAATTAATTTACACTAGAACTGTAGTGACTGATATATGTTACTTAGATTGAGATATTTGATATAGACACACTCTTTGGAGATTGATTGATATAATTGATGATAGTATTACAAGATTTCTTTAGGAAATTTAGAAACCTCAAAATGTCAACTTCTACAACTGTTACAAAGATTGGGGAAAAAATGGCATCTAACTCAACTATGACAACAGCATCACCATCAGAACAATGTTCAATTAAGGGTATGCTGAGCTCTGAAAAGACAAATCCTGCTCCAAACATGCAGACAATACAATCAACACTTATGAAGATACAAGAAACTATGATGAAAACCCAAGAAACAATATCAAGAAATTATGAAGACTTTAAAAGGGAAATGGGAGAGATGAAAGGAGAAATATGGAAATTAAAATAGGAACAATTCAACAGGTGATAGACAAGACAGAACAAAAAATAAAGGTTGTGGAAACGAAGGCTGAACAGACGGATAAGAAGGTGGATACAGTCAAGGAGAAACTGATGGGGGAAAATAGAAAGCTAGAAGAGGCGACTGCTCATTTGGAGATGGAGAGAGATGACTTCTTTCTTAGATTTCAAAATGTGATGGAAGATAGAGGTGAAGACTTACCAAAAATAATGTCAAACCTATTGGCGGAGGCACTGCAAAGAAGTGGACAAGAGATCCGGAGAGAAATTGATGAGATGTATAGAAGGGGTGTTGGTAGACTTACCAGTGAACGCCCTTTCTAGACACGCTGCGAGAGAGTCCAGCATTGGGTATGACTCTGCCCTCTTATGACATGAGCTGAGACTGCCACTATAAAAAGTTTGCCTCCGCTGAGAGCCCCAGCTTTTCTGGTGAAGTGTCTTGACAGACTAGGATTGTCTCCAGAATATAAAAAAACAGAATGAGTGTACAATGCCCCCTCCCTGAGAATATTTGACCAGACGGCCACAGGGTGGGGCTGGACTCTCTCACAGCGTGTCTAGAAAGGGCGTTCACTGGTAAGTCTACCAATGCCCCTTCTCTGTCACGCTGCTCGAGAGTCCAGCATTGGGACATACCAAAGCCTGCATGCCCAATGTGGAGGGGGGGGGAACTGGCTGGTCCTCTTAATCCAAATCGGTAATAAACTGCTGGAGTAACCTCCGTCCAAATGCTGCTTGTGCAGATGCAGATGAGTCTATCCGGTAATGTCGGACAAACGGGGAAGGTGAGGTCCATGCAGCAGCTCTACAAATTTCCTCAATTGGGGCCTGTGTGGCCCAAGCTGCCGAAGTCGCTGTGCTCCAGGTAGAGTTTGCAGTCAGTTTCTTGGGAGCTGGCAAGCCCAGATTTTCATATGCAGTAGAAATGCATGCCCTGATTCACCTACTTAACATGGGAGATGAGGCCTTAGACCCCAAAGAAACAGGTTGAAACGACACAAACATTGACTCAGTTTTGCGAAAAAGTGCAGTTTGTTTGATATTGCAGTGGCAAGTAAATTCCTGTAGATGGCAGTAGTAGCAGCAAACTGCACTACAGTTCCTAAACGGGCCTCTTTCCCTTATCTCACTCTTGGGCTGGTGAGTCCTAAACCAATAATTATATAACCTTGTATTTATCAACCAGATGTTACAAAGTTGTCACGAGCAGGCATATGATTTCACCTTCTAAGATCGTTATTATTCTCAAGGATTGGTTAAAAGTTTCACCAATGCTACATCTATTTTCCAAATGTAACCAATCCAAATGCTGTATCTATGTTGCCTTTGTCTTCTTGTGTAAATCCTATGAAAGGAATAAACGCTACATAGGTAGTCAGACATCTTGGCATCCTGCACAATGACTGGTCTTTGATCTCCACATATGGTGCCCGGCCAGGGACATTAATTAACCCTGGGGGGCCATCAACCCTACGGGGTTGCAACTCCCAACATATTTACCACCGTCTGGAACAGACTCCTAAGGTGTGCACCTTCATCCTACCAGAATATTAAGTGGTAAGTATGGGTTGCAATCTATC
Organism: Ophiophagus hannah; assembly: GCA_000516915.1. Taxonomy (NCBI): domain Eukaryota; kingdom Metazoa; phylum Chordata; class Lepidosauria; order Squamata; family Elapidae; genus Ophiophagus; species Ophiophagus hannah. Next base: position 40,125 of record AZIM01005499.1, on the reverse strand, counting down.
CCAGCATCAGCAAAACCATGTTCAGGAATTTAGATTCCTGCTACATAAATCAAGTGCTACAGCACCTGAGGCTAGAAAGGAAGTTGGTGGGAGATAGGGAAATGGTATCCTGAGTGCAAATGCTCAGGTTAAAGGATTGGACAGGCTCCAGTCCAAATATTACATTGATGGTATCAATGCTGTCAAGCAGTGGAAACATCTGGCTCTGATGTCTCATCAAAACTATAATTGACTACAAGCCCCTTCCTGATTATGATCAGGTAAAAATTGTCACCCCTAAATCTTTTCCAATTGGACTTTCAGCTCCTTCTGAGGAGGCTAAATCTTTTAATTCTCCATGGCCATTGTACACCCCCATAATGCAAGTATTAGAGGAGCAATTAGAAAAAGGGGGAGATAAAAGCTAGAAACCCAGGACAGACAAACATAGTAACAGTTTATTTGTTTAAAACATTGTCTTGTTAATTATCTTTAATCCTTTTTAAAATTATTTAATGCTTAAGGAGATTTAGAATGTGGGCAACTGCTCTCTTCTGATGCCCTGGATGGCAGAGTCGGGTGTGGAAGGCATGCCCCATTGTGTTCAATGGTCCACAGTTAGCTCCGCTGTTCAGAAGCATGGAATGAGACACAGATCCGTTTTGGAAAGCCCCTCCATAAAATACTTTGAGGCTGATCTAAGAAGATATGGTTAATTTATGCTATTATATTTGATAGTAAGAACTAAGAGAAGAAGAAAATGTTTATTGTATTATTCTTTTCATAATGTGATTTCCATTAAAACTTCTTAGATGTATATGTATTATAATGTATAATAATTGAATGCAGAATAGAATTTAGCTGTGTATGTATAATAATGTAAAATAATTGTATGCAGAATTGAATAGGATTGAATTGAAGAAAATGTGGAGATTTAAAGGGACAAAACCTTCCCAGTGTTGTGTGTGAGAACGTGTCTCTGTGTAATCATTTCCAGACCTGGAGGATGAGACCCTCTCATAACAGTATAAATTTGTGAGTATGTGGATGGTTAAAAAGTTGGTATAAATGTCTCTGTGTTGACCCCCATCCCAGATGAAAAGGAGAGTAAGAAATAGCGTGTGCAAGGAAATGAGTAAGGTTCAGACATAAGAAAGATTCCATGGAGAAATGTATGTGATTTACTGGAAAGTGAGAATTATTTGTGTGTGACTTATTTTGTTTAAAGAATGTTGAGTGGAGAAAATGGATGAGGTTTCTATGTAGTATTTTAAACATTCCCCCCCCTTCTTGTTAACTTTTTGCCTTGTAAAAGCGGAGGCAGGAGGAAGGGGGGGAGAGTGAGATTCTTGCTCACAAACTTTTTTCCCTTGAAATGTAAGAGAGGCAGGAATGGGGGGGGGGGGGGGGACTTTCTGCTCGTTTAATTTTTTTTTCTCTTTTCTCTCTGCTTTGAGAGNAGGAGGGGGGGGAGAGTGAGATTCTTGCTCACAATCTTTTTTCCCTTGAAATGTAAGGGAGGCAGGAATGGGGGGGGGGAGTGAGACTTTCTGCTCGTTTAATTTTTTTTTCTCTTTTCTCTCTGCTTTGAGAGAGGCGGGGATGGAGGGTGACTTTTTTATAGCTTACATAGTTTACACCAGTAGTCATTCCATCTCATGATTTTTCTCAGTGCTTTTGCGAACAAGGTAACCTTGGATTGCTAGGCTAAGACTGGAACGTTATCTTTAAAGGTGACTCAGTTCCCAGATTGGCAATTTGCCTGGAACAATTATCTTTAATGGCTCAGTTCCCAGTTTAACTTTTTCTTTGAAATTTTTGATAAGTTCAGTAGGGTGTAAATGGCAGAGTTGTGTAAATCTGATTTTCAATTTTCTTTTCAGAATAAACTATCTCTTCAATGTGCTTTAACTGAATATGTAGGCTGTATTGCATATCATTTGCCGAAAGGTCCTTGGCTTGCTTGCTTAATGACTTTTTCCTTTCCTGTCTGTCCATTGCTTTCTGCCACAAGCTACTATTTTTTCAGATGGTGGACGAACAAGAGGAGCGATTGCTTATAAAGACCCTCATGATAATACCTGGAAAGTGTCCTACACTGCAGTACAATCCTCACCTCAACGTTCAGAATTGGTTGCTGCTATTTTAGCTTTCAAAACTTTTTCTCAACAGCTTTTCAATTTAATCTCTAACTCTCATTATGTGTGTCAAATTATTTTTAATCTTCCAGGTGCTTATATCATGCCCAGGATTGATCCTCATCTCATGGCCTTGTTTTATTGAAGGCAGTTATACTATGCTTGTTTTCAGATTTTTTTTGTCACTCTTTTTTCCATATTGTTTCATCATCAACTTTGGTAAATGGATGTTACTCATGTTCCCTCTTTGGCTCCTTCTACAGTTATTCAGGAGCTATTTGGGCTACCCCTCAATGAGGGGAAACAGCTAATCATGTTACCTTAAATCAATTGAATGTTTCTATTTAAAATTTAACTACTTGGGGGCAGGGCTATGCTGCTGTGCTTGCTCCTACAGGTTCGTTGCGTCCATCCAGCCAAGGATGTCAGATCCGGTCCTAGAAATGTGACTCTGCAGCTGTCATTCCATCCACACACTCACTCGAGCAACGAACGAATTACAAAAGTTATAAAACTTATGGGTGCAATTGGCTACATCATACATAACATCACACAGAATGAATGTCTTTTGCTTATCTGAAGCCTATGATATGGAAAATTTGCTTTCTACATGTTTAGTTTCTGTCTGCACTCCTTTTACAGTAATTCAAAACTTCACTAGCTTAAGCGGATTTTTATTAAATGGAAGCTTTAACTATGGGACTATATCTAATTGGGGATTTACTGCTTATTATTCATCCCCTGATGTGATTGCTTTGTACACCCAAATAGTAGCAATTCCTGCAAATATAACCTGTGCAAAAATAGTTAATTGTACATCTTCAAGTAAAAAACCTCATTGTCATCGCATTAGGTCACCTACTCTGAACTACACAGCTTTTGAAGAGACTTCGTTTAACTTTGCTCATGTTTGGCTACCGCAAGGATGTTTTTTTACATGTGGTCAAGAAACTTTTAATTATATTCCTGTTATTATTAGTGAAGCACAATGCTGCCTCAGCTGGCTGATTCCTGTGTTGCTTTCTAAGCAACAAACTCATCATTCAAATTGTTCTAGACGTGGGGTCACGCTAGAGAGCACCTGTGACTCTGAAGCAGCCTTACTTTATTAAGCAGAATACGTAGTGCTAGCTTTGCCTATAGTGGGCATGCCAGCAATTGTTGCTCGCGCTCACTTTAACATTAACTCTGTTGCATGCAATTTAGCAAAAACAATTAATGTTACTTTTTCAGCTGTCTCAACTATCAACCACGAGATGCAAGCGTTGAGAAATACTATTCTACAAAATCTATGTTGTTTTAATTTGTTTGATGGGTCAGGAACCATCCAGCACCAGATTAATATTTTAAACAATTTGGCCTCGGATTTAAAAATTGATAATGTGGGATCTTGGTGGGAAGGCTTTTGGGCTTGGTTACCCACAGGTTTAATGGAAAATATTCTACACTATGCAGTCATTATTTGTGCTATTTTAATTAGTGGGTGCTACTTTGTTCAATGTCTCCATTCCCTTTGCAACATATGTATCACCGCTTTTTGCCCTAAACCCCCTCCTACTTTGTCTCAGAATCAAGTATATGCCCTGTATAAACAACTGCAAGCTTGTTCTTCTAATAATTGTAATCTCTTTATTAACTCTTATGATTATTCTTTGTCTGACAAAAAAAAATAAAATAAAAAAGAGTGAGATGTAGTGGCAAGAAAATTCCTGTAGATGGCAGTAGTAGCAGCAAACTGCACTACAGTTCCTAAACGGGCCTCTTTCCCTTATCTCACTCTTGGGCTGGTGAGTCCCGAACCAATAATTATATAACCTTATATTTATCAACCAGATGTTACAAAGTTGTCACGAGCAGGCATATGATTTCACCTTCTAAGATCGTTATTATTCTCAAGGATTGGTTAAAAGTTTCACCAATGCTACATCTATTCTCCAAATGTAACCAATCCAAATGCTGTATCTATGTTGCCTTTGTCTTCTTGTGTAAACCCTATAAAAGGAATAAATGCTACATAGGTAGTCAGACATCTTGGCACCCTGCACAATGATTGGTCTTTGATCTCCACAGATATAAATCCTAAGAGCCCTTTTCATGGCCAATGTGCGCCACTGATGTTCCAACACATGTTGGGGTTTGGGACAAAAGTCAGGGAGTACAACGTCTTGAGCCCTGTGAAACCAATAGTTAATTTTTTGGTACAAATGAAGGGTTCAAATGCAAAACCACCCGTTGTCATGAAACATACACAAGTCTGGCCTTACTGAAAAAGCAGCTAATTCAGACACCCTCCTGGCCGACGTAATAGCTACCAAAAAGGATACCTTGATGGTCAATAAACCTGGAGACCCACTGTACGTAGAAGCTCAAAAGGAGGGCCCAAGAGGGCTTGGAGCACCTTAGACAGATCCCAAGTGGGATACCTATGCACAATGGGTGGCCACAGATTCGAGGCTCCCCTCAGAAAACTGCGGACTGATGGGTGATGGGCGGGGGATGTGGACCTGTCCCATGAAATTACTGAAGCTAAGGCCGCCACCTGCCTGTGGAGGCTGTTTGGCATGAGGTCCTTGTCCAGCTCATCCTGGAGAAACTGTAGGACCTCTGGAACAGATGCTGAGGTGGGGTCCTGGACCCTCTCAGAGCACCACTCACAGAATTTCCCCCAGGTGGCATCATAAAGTTGGGTTGTTGACTGCTTACAAGAAGCCTGTATTGTGTTGATTACACCATCTGAAAGGTTGACCTCCCTCACCATTTTCCACTCAACCGCCATGCGGTCAGCTGGAACCATTGGGGTTCCGGATGAAGAAGGACCCCCTGAGAGAAATCCTTGAGGATTTTTTCCATGGCCTCTGAACAGGCAGGATCACCAGGTCTGCAAAACAGGGTCTCTTGGGCCAATGAGGGGCCAGCAGAACCAGCTCCGCCTTTTCCTCCAACATCTTCCGGATGACAGCCGGGATAATTGGAAGGGGGGAAAGGCGTAGAGGAGACCTGGGGCCATTTGTTCTGAAGCGCATTTGTCCACTCCGCTCCCTGGGTTGGGAACCTGGAGAAAAACCTGTTTACCTGTGTGTTCTGGGAGTGGTGAAGAGGACCACCTCTGGAGTTCCAAAAAAGTGGGACAATTCTATGAACAGGGGAGGATGGTGTCTCCATTCCGAGTGGTCAACTTTAGTCCACTCAACCAGTCTGCCTGGGAGTTGTCAACCCCCGAAATATGGTCCACCCTGAGGGACAGGAGGTTCCTCTCTGTACATCTCCCCAGACATTCCGCCTCCCACATCAAAGCCCTGGATTTGGTCCCCCCTTGCCTGTTGACATAAGCCTTGGCTGCTATATTGTCTGATATGACTAGCACGTGAGACCCTGACACTAGGTTCCGGAAATTTCTCAGGGTGAGAAAAAGAGCCCTGAGGTCCAGGAGGTTGATGGGAAGAGACCTGTCTGAAGACAGCCAGTGTGCTTGGGCCACCTGGCCCTGGGCATGCACTCCCCAGCCGTGAAGGCTGGCATCTGTAGTCACTACAATTCTGTCCCTCATCATAAAGGGATGACCCTTTGTGATGGCCTGGGACTGCCACTATCGAAAGGATTGAAGCACCCGTGGAGAAAGCAGTACCCTATGGGCAGAATGGCTGATCCCCTCTCTTTGGAAGGGGAGGAGGAACCATTGCGAGGTGTGTGCATGTAGGCGTGTCAATGGCACAACTTTGATGCATGAGATCATCTTCCCAAGCAACTGGGACAGGAGGGAGAGTGGAACAGAGTTACTTAGTCGAATTCTGTTCGGCCGCCTGGACGGAGGTAGATTGAAACAGAATGTTGTCCAGATAGCATTGGACCCTTACAGGTAAGGCTTGAAGGAGGGCTGCCAATGCTGCCAAGACCTTAGTAAAGACCCGCAGTGTTCATCACAATAATAAAAGCGTAGGAACTGGCGATGGGGAGGCCAAATTGGGATATGGAAGTAAGCCTCTGGGAGGTCTATGGAAGAGAGGAGGTCGCCCTCTCGAATGCTCTGAAGAATAGAATGCAGTGTCTGCATCTTAAAATGCCTGTATGGGATGAATTTGTTCAGGAGCTTGAGATCGAGGATTGCTCTCCTCCCCCCCCCCGAGGCCTTTGGGATAACAAAGAGATGGGAGTAGAAGCCTGACCTCCGCTGCTCCAAGGGAACCCTCTCTATGGCACTGATGTCCGTCAGGTGATGGATAGTCCATCAGGGCCCGTTTAGCTGTGTCTCAAGAGGTAGGACAGCTGACAAAGCAATTTGGAGGGGGGGAGAGAAACTTGAGGTGAAGGCCTGATGATATTGTCCTGATGACTCAGGCGTCCGTAGTTGATTCCTCCCACCTGGAGTTAAAGAAAAAGGTCAGACGACCTCTGAACGGAGGGGAGTGAATGCAGTTACTTAGAGCGCCTGAATGAACAACCTCCTCCCCCTCAAAAAGGCCGCTTACCCAAGAACTGCTGTTGCTCCTGCCGAGGAGGATACATTCTCTCCGAAGTTTGGGGCCTGGAGTATGTGGTGCATCGAAATTCTGACCCCTTGGAAGAAGTTGACAGCACCTTTCTTTTGTCTCGGGTTTCCACCATGTATGGTTCTAAGGTCTAAAGAGGCTTTCTTCGGAGCAAGGGGCCGCCGGCAACTTCCACTTAGGTTTAGAGTCAGTCTGCCAGTTGTGCATCCAGAGGAGGCTCCTGGCAGACACTGAAGAAGCCATTGCCTTGGAAGTGAACTTTGCAGAGCTTAAAGTGGCGTCGGCTGTGAATTCGGCTGCCGCTCTTATTTTGTTGATGTTGTTGATGAAGTAGGATGGAAGAAGAAATCAAGCTAATTTCCATAAATGTCAATGGCTTAAACTCACCAACAAAAAGGAAAAAAAATATTAACCAAACTACAGAAACAAAACATATACATCATATGCCTTCAGGAAACTCATATACAAAAACACTATAGTAAAATTTTGGAATCAACAATATTGGGAAATTTATACATATCCTTGACTCAACAAAAAAAAGAGGGATAATGGGATATGTTAGAAAACAGCTACAGTCCAAACAGGTTTATGCAGATAAGGAGGGCAGAATTCTAATGCTTGAAATAATAATACATTATAAGAAAGTGTTGCTTACAGTTATATACGCACCGAATGAAAAACAGATGGGATTTTATCGTAAGCTATATAGGAAACTGACGGAGATGGGAGTATGAAAATATATGCCTGGTAGGCAATTTTAACGCAGTAGTGAACCCTAAAAAATATCATGTGAGTAATAGTGTAGACAAGAAGAAAAGGAAAACACTACTGAAAGTATTTTATGAAATGATAAATGAATTGGGATTGAGAGATATATGAAGGGAAATGAACCCAAATAAAAAAAAATTACTTTCTATTCAGTACCACAAAAATCATGGTCAAGAATAGATATGATATGGATGAATGTATAATTAGAACAAAATATAAAGGAAGTAGAAATAGAGATAAACACATGGGCAGATCACAATCCTATTAAAATAAGTTGGAAAAGACAAAAAGGTAAAAAGAGATGAATGTTGAATCAAGGAATCCTGAAAGAAAAAGAATATGCTAAAATGATGAAAAAGGAATTAGAGATCTTCTTAAGAGAAAATAGGAAATAACAAATATCAGTTCAGAACTTATGGGATACTGCAAAGGCATACATAAGAGGCTTGACAATTTCATACACAGCACGAAGAAATAAAGAAAAGAAAGAAAAACAAACAAGATTACAAAATACACTTACAGATTTGGAAATAGCATTAGAAAAAGAACCACACAATAAGGCAATAAATGAAGAAAGAGCTATGATTAGACATAAATTGAATATGCTGATGCAGGAAGAATGGGTACAAAACATGAGAAGGGTGAAGCAAAATCATTTTGAACACGCGAATAAGACAGGAAGGTGGTTGGCCTACAAGTTAAAGAAAGAGAAAGACAGGAGATCGATACAGCAACTGAAAGATGTTAATGGCATACTACAACACCAGATGGAAAAGAAAAAACATATTGTTAAAACCTCCTTTGAGGAACTATATAGTGGGAAGATATAATAAAAGAAAACATCCAACAGTATTTAAAAAGGAAAGAGTTAGCTACAATTTCGGAAGAAAGTAAAGAAATGATGAATAAGGAAATTAATAGAATTACAGGAGACAATCTAGAAACAGAAAAATAATAAGACACCAGGATCAGATGGCTTCCTGGGGGAATTATATAAAACATTACAAGAAATATTAGAAACACAAATGTTAGAAGTATACAATGAAGCCCTAGTGACAGTGAAATTACCCAAATCATAGGAGGAAATTTATATTACATTAATCCCAAAAGAAAATTCAAAATTACAGGCCCATATCACTACTGAATGTTGATTACAAGATACTCATGACTATAATTGTAGAAAGGCTTAAGAAATATTAAATAAAATTATACATACTGACCAGAATGAATTTTTATTGAATAGACAAATTAAAAACAATACCAGAACAGTAATAAATGTCCTAGAATATTATGAGGCACACTCCAGAAAACAAGTAACACTGGTGTTCTTGGACACGCAAAAAGCATTTGATAACGTAAATTGGCAGTTCTTTACAAAATAGCTAAAAGCCATGGATTTTGGGGACACATTTATTAGGATGATATCAGCAATCTATTCAACCCAGACAACCAGCGTGTTACTCAATGGAGACAGAACAGAAGCATTTAATATAAATAAAGAAGTAAGACAAGGATGTCCATTGTCAACCCTACTCTTTATCCTTGAATTAGAAAATTTATTAACAAACATTAGAAGAAATAAAGGAATTAAATCAGAAAAGAAGAATATAAAATACAAGCATTTGCTGATGATATAGTATTTTTCCTAGAGGAACCGGATGAAACCGGAACTGCTTTAATAAAAGAAATTGAAGAATTCAGTAATGGGATTTAAAATAAAAACAAAAACAAAATGAAGTTATTAACTAAAAATATGACGGATAAACAAAAAAGGGAATTAGAGGAAAAATTGGGAACGCAAATAGTTAAAAAAGTAAATATCTTAGTATTTGGCTAACATCAAGATGTTCTTCAATTAAAGAAAATAACTACAATAAATTAATGATGCAGATAAAAAAGGAATTGGAACTATGAGGGAAACTCCAAATTTCACTAATGGGAAGAATTGCGGCAGTTAAAATGACTATACTACTGAAAATACTATATTTATTCCAAACTGTGCCAGTAAAATTAGATAATTTTTGAGGGGGGGGAATTGGATAAAATAATAGCTAAATTTGTTTGGGCTGGGAAGAAAGCTAGTATTAAAATGAAATTGTTGCAGGATAAAAGAGAGAGTGGTGGCTTTGGACTTCCAGACTGGAAAACATACCATCAGACAGCAGCTATGGTATGGATAAAAGAATGGATCAACTTAGAGAATAAAAGGATATTATTAATAGAAGGACATGACTTGCAAAGACGGTGGCATAGTTTTTTATGGGAAGGAAAAACAAACAACACGCCTACTTTCAAAGACAGCAAATTAGAGATGCACTTATCCAACTATGGAATAAAATCAAGAAGAATCACTATACAAAAATACCAAGTTGGCTGTCGACGATGGAGGCATTAATATACTCAAATGCAATGGGACTGGCTAAAATGAGGAAATACAAGGACTTGCTTGATAAACAAGGAAGATTAAAAACAATACAGGAGTTAAAACAGCAAAATATAGGCATTGACTGGTGGCCTTATATGCAGGTATAGGCAAGGTATAGAAAGGACAAGGAAGAATATGGATTTTGTATGAACAAACAACAATTAGATTAAATTATTCAAGGAACAGAGAAAAAGATGATATCTCAATTATATAATTTTCTTCTGAACTTTAAAATGGAAGAAAAGGTAGTTAAAGAAATGATGATAGCCTGGGCAAAAAATGTGGGACATAATATCGAATTGGAACACTGGGAAAGAATGTGGGTGTGGGTGTGGGGAAATTATAGACTAATGTCATCTACAGCGTATAGAGAAAATATGTACAAAATGTTTTATAAGTGATATTTACCCCCCCACCCCGCCAGATTGGCAAAAATGTTTGTAAATCAAAACCCAGAATGCTGGAAATGTAAGAATGAATGGGGTACATACTTTCATATGTGATGGACCTGAGCAGAAGCAAAAAAAAATATTGGAGTAAGATTCGAAAATGGCTAGAAGAAATAACCAAGCAAAAAATCAAATTTCAACCAGAACTGTTTCTATTGGGCATAATAAAAGGAAAATATAGTAAAATTGATAGATATATTATTTTACACATAACAACTGCTGCTAGGATTACATATGCACAGCACTGGAAACAGGGAGATATACCACAAGAGGGAGCAGTGATAAGGAAAATTCTAGACTGTGAAATGGACAGGCTGACTTTAGAGTTAAAGGATAGAGAAGAATCAATATACTATTCAGTTTGGGATGCCTGGTATACATGGTTTGAGAATAGAAAGAAAAGTAATACTGTAATTAAGTAAAGGATATGAAGTTATATATGCTGAATGTAGAATTAATAGAAAATCTGCTACCATGTTTCTCAGAAAATAAGGCTGGGCCTTATTTTCTTTTGACCCCTGAAAAAACAGCTAGGCCATCTTTTCGAGGGTGACTTAATTTCTCCCCCCCCCCCCGTGCACCCTCGCCTAGAGCGCCCTNTTGCTGCAGACCCGGGTATGGTGCTGGTTGCAGGCTGGGTCAGCGGGCAGGTGGTGTCGGCATGGATGTTGGCCTCGGCGGGGCACTTTACATTGCGAGAACTTCGGCACCCACCGCTGCTGCTTCCGCCGCTGCCTTCGCTTTTCCTTCTGCCCATGCCACTGCCGCATTTGGAGTGCTGCGCATTCCTCCACCAGCAGCATTTCAGCCACTTCTTGGGCAGGGGAGCCACCTCTGTAGCTTCCACAGTTCCCACCGCTGCTGCCGCTGTTGTTGGAGACAGCGCTGGCGAGAGAGGCACCAGTGCCAGCGGGATCGTGGAAGCTACAGAGGCAGCTCCCCCACCGGAGAAGCGGCTGAAACACTGCTGGTGGAGGAATGCGCAGCACTCCAAACGCGGCAGTGGCACAGGCAGAAGGAAAGCAACGGCAGTGGAGGAAGCAGCAGCAGTGGGCGCCGAAGGTCTCGTGATGTAAAGTGCCCTGCCAAGGCTGACATCCACAGCACGGCCGCCTGCCTGCTGACCTGGCCTGCAACAGCACCATACCTGGGTCTGCAGCACAGGCGCTTGGCAGGGGTAGGGAGCCCTCCGCGCTCCATCATGATTGGCCATTAGGAGTGGCTGGTGGTGAGGCGTGGCTGCCCACGGGGCGCTCCTAACGGCAAGTTCCCCCCCACCCTTCCCCACCCTATTTCTCATGTTTTAAAATAGGCCTAAATTTGGGGGGAGGGACTTAATTTCACCTTACGCCTAGAAAACATGCTGGGACTTCCTATGGGGGGGTGTATTGTTGGAGAAACATGGTATGTAACAAGTGGTATAAATAAGGAGTAAGGAATAGTGAATTAATAGGGAAAGTAATATGTAATAATTGTAATAGAAAATTAAGTATAAGAATATGATTAAGAAATGTAAATGATGTCTTCAATGTTGATACAATTGTGTACTTTTTTATGGTTTTTTAAATTGTTGGAAAATTGAATGAAGTTTATTAATTAAAAAACCTTGGTCCAGCTGGCCCAGCTGGTAGCACCTTGTAAGGGCCCCTTTCCAGGATTACAGGAGAAGATGGTCAATTGTTTTGAAGGCGGAAGAGGGCTTTATGCCCCAATGGAAGATAAAACAGTAGGAGAAGGGAAACTCTGATTTCAAACCTCCACTGCCTTGTGGCTATATTTATTATTGGAAAAGGCTTCAGGAGTCAACCTTGAGGCAAAATCCAGAGCTGGGGTCCTGGAAGCACTTCATGACTGTGTACAATCACGTTCTGGTAACTCCTGCGACGCAGTTGGAACTAATCATATCGGCTCTACTGTTCCATTAGACTATTTCAGTGATGTGGAGAAGGGGGATCTGGTGCTTGGGTAACAGTTTATCCTCCATATTAAATTATCCAGGCCTCGTGCTCTGGAGAGGACACTCCAGCTTTGCATACAGCATTGAAAAAACATGGGAAGTGGCAATTACCAGTTATAAATATTTGCTCGATTGGTGTAGAGCCGTGATGGTGAACCTATGGCATGCATTCTAGATGGCGGGCAAACAAGCGTTGCCCTAGCTCAGTTCCACTGCACATGCATGCTCACCTCCTGCCAGCCAGCTGAT
>AZIM01005497.1:69533-91778 GCA_000516915.1 Ophiophagus hannah | reverse complement strand
CTGCACTACTATTACTATTCATCTTCTCCTTATCACCCATCCCCTCCCACTTGTGACTATATGACTATAACTTTGTCGCTTGTATCCTTACGATCTATATGGACTGTTTCCTAGTATGATTTGATTGCTTATTTGTACCTTACGACTATTATTAAGTGTTGTACGTGATGATTCTTAACTCTCAATGAATGTATCTTTTCCTTTATGTACACAGAGAGCATTTGCACCAAAGACAAATTCCTTGTGTGTCCAATTACTCTTGGCCAATAAAAGAATTCTATTCTAACCTGGGCAGGATTTAAAAAAAGAGGGCTAGGGCTTTCCTGTCCTTGAAGCAATTTTGGTGGGAGTTTCTGCAGGCTTTGATCAAAGCACCCTCCCTCTCTCCGTCCCTTTCGAGAGGCTTTCCAGAGGCCCGAGTGAGTGGGGTGGGGCTCCTGATGTTCTCCCAGACTCCTTCCCAAAGGCTGCTGCTGCTGCTGCTGCTGCTGCTGCTGAGTGGGGCTGAGGGGCTCCAGTGGGCAAGTGGGCCAGAGGCATGCCCTCTGCAGCACAGGCAGGCAGGCAGGCTCTGGGGCACCTTTGTCTTCCCCAGAGAGAGAAGAGAAGCAGGATGGCTTTCCTTCTTGGCAGCTTTTCCACAGAGGGGAGGAAACAGCCCCCTCTGGTCTCTACTCCTGTAATTCCAGACCCCAAAGAAGGGAGAGAGGCCTCTCCACCTCAGTCCTGATTTCTAGACCGGCAACAGGTGAGTGGATGAAGCCTTGATGTTCTCCTCAACCTGGACCCTCAGCGCCATTTCTTTGGGCTCCGCGATCCTCACCTTTTGGGCTCAAAGGGTGGTTATGTGGGTTGAGAAAATTTGAAGGGGAAATAATTTCTAGTGTGGCAAATAAATTGGGATCAGATCAATTTACTATTTTAATTGCATTTGCACATATGGATGACATCGGGACTATTTTTTAAGCAGCACTGAAAATATTTGAAAATTATTTTACATTATATTATTTGTATTTTAATACATTTTTTTCAGATATTTCCTAACAAGGCATGACAAACTGGGGCCATGTAAAAATGACTGATCTGGAACATGAAATATTAATTCTTTTAATATGACCTGATAAAATCCCAAGTGAGGGTGACATGAGATGCTGAAAGTGAATAATTATTAGGATCCAGTGAATGGTAGAAGAAATGACAGAAAGGGAAAGGAATGCAGCTGCCTAACAACTGAACTGAAATCTCTGTGACCATCTAGTGGTAGCTAAAAATTAGCAGCACAGCAGCCTTGAGAGCCACGTTTCTCAACCAACCACTGTCAAGATGTGTGGACTACAGTTCCCAGGATTCCGTGCTGGCTGGGGAACTCTAGGAGTTGAAGTCCACAGAAACTCAGCTTTAGGTGTCAGAATGGCAGCGTCCCCGAGGAGAGGAGAGGCCCAGTGTCTTCTTGTGGGGCATCATCCTCTGTGCTGTCCAGGCTGCTAAAAGATGACCATCTCTATTACAATAGAGAGCAATTCCTTTTCTCCTTTCCTTTTCTTCCTCTCCAGGCTCATGGTTGACTCAGCCTTCCATCCTTCCGAGGTTGGTAAAATGAGGGACCCGGAGGGTTAGGGCCAATAGGCTGACTCCATGAAGCGCTTAAAGAGGGCTGTGAAGCACTGTGAGGCAGTATATATAAATCTAAGGGCTACTATGGCTATTGTTATTTCAGCCTTCCGTTGAAGTTCAAAGGCAGCTTTTCTTGGGCCAACAAAAGGGCAACTCCTGAAAAGCGAGTGTCCCCTGGACCTGCCCCTTTGCATGAGGGGAGGGAGGACGGGGGGCTGGCAGAAGTTGCCTTTTGTCTCCATCTCTCAGGTCGTGCCTTGCCCTAGCCCCAAAACTGATTTGGGGCAAAATCGGAAGAAGTGGCCTTGGATTGCTAAGTGCAGGCAATAGAGGCCGTGGGATCTTCATTGCTTTGGAAGTCTGGCAAGTAATAATTGGGCACATAGAAAAACCTGTTATATACACGATTAAATGTAATTTTGACCATTCGTTCGTTTTAGGTTAATAACATTGGGAAACTCAAAGACTTTCTTCTGCAGCACCGGAAAGATTACATTAATGCTTATAGGTAAGTGTTATGATTGAAAAAGTGAAAATTGACAGTTGTGAGAAAAAATAGGTGCCAGTTTTTCAGTCTGACACTGAATTTAGTGGCATGGTACAAAGTTTATTATCCTTGGAGCAGGAAAAAGAAACTTTATACACTGTAAACTGGAGGGCTGTTCTGAAGGGCTGAATCCCAGCTGATGCTTGGGAGCATTTTAATATGTCATTGCCACCCTTTCTGTGAGAGGCTTCTGGAATGGTAATAATAAAGGCATCAGGATGCATAGTTTTCAATGGGTGGGGGTGGGTGGGGGAGGAATGTAACAAATAGGAGTCGCTGGTTGCTACTTGATTTTTATAGTGTTGCCCTATAAGAACATAAATAAACATGCTACTAGCTTATGCAAATTCTGCTAATTCTAATTATTTTAATAAGCCCTTATTGTGTCAGGTAAGCAAGTGTGGTCAGAATGGGAAAGGAGCAGAAATGTGAGAATTCATTTAGAATAAGGAAGTTTACGCTGCAGCTCCTCTCTTCTTTTTTTTAATAAAGTTTTTTTTTATTATTTTTTACACATCTCTTCAAGTGAGCAACGTGATTCCAGGTTACAACATTTATACTTAGTCATAATTGCATTTCTAACTTTCTTATCTAATTTCATATCAAATCATTATCTATTCTACTGATCTTTAAATAGGTTCTCACTTCATATTTCAATTCATTAATTCAATATCAAAAACATTTCATCCTCACTCATGTTTTCAATTCTTTATCCCCTATTATTTCCATTTTCAGCTTACCACCTATTTTATTTTATATTATTCATTATTATCTTCATTAACTTTCTCAAAGCCAATATATAATAAACAGTCAAAAAAGGGTAAAAATAAAATAAAACTAATATATTCAGGATCCACGTGGTATATCCCCCAGTCTACAATAAAACTTATATTTATTCCAGAGATATTCATATAACCATTTCATATTTTTTCTTTCCACTTAGCCAAAGTTTACCTATAAAATTTTATTAAATTTTCATTCCCCTCCTTTTTAATCATTGTATAATACTCTTATTACAAATACTTTACATTCCAATATAATCCTTTCTGATTTATCATATTATCTATTTTCTCATATCCTTTATATAATCAATTACATTTTCTATTTCATGTCTAATATAATATGTATACACTAAGGAAAACAAAGAGAGAATTAAGTTTCCTTTTTGTTTCCATTTAGCCAAGTTTAACCTATAAAGTTTTACTTAATTTTCATCACGCTTTTTGGTCATAATAGCATAATTTTTTCCAGTTTACCATATTCTCTGTTTTTCTAATATCATTTAGATAATCAATTTTATATCTCTATATCTATATATATAAAGGATTTGATAACAATAAAGCCCTCTTAATTTCTCTCTCTCTATCTTCATTTTTCTCATATATAAGGAAAGGTTTCTTCTTTGAGTTGGATGTTACATTGTAGCTCTGAGGCAGGTAATCAATTTTCATAGTCAACATTCATTATCCTTTTCTAAAGATTGTGCAAAGTACTATGCTGTCCTGAGCTTTTCTTCAGAAAACAGGGCTGAACTATTGGCTGTCTTCCAGCCACCTCATGTCTGAGTATGTGCGAATGTCTGACACTGACCGAGATCAGATTGACCAAGATGCCCAAATCTTCATGAGAACCTGTGCTGATGCAATTCAGCAGCTCAGAGCGGAAGGTAATTGGAGCAACACATGTGGTGGCTTTAGCCAGACGGGTGGAGAACTCTTTTGGGAAAAATAACATTCTGTATCTTTTCATTTCAGCACACAAGGACATCCATTCCCCACAAGTGAAGCAGCACCGAGAAACGGTTTTGGATTTCATTGCAGACTACTTAAAAAGTATCAGTTTTTCTTGAAATAACAATCCTTGTGTTTATGTGTTTTGCAAAATTAGTCTCTGCTGTTGTGACCACTTAAGTAGAATCATTTTCAGAAATTCTTTTCCATAGGAGGGCCAATTGAAAAGCAAGTTCTCCAGGGAGAAAGGAGGAGTCTGCCAATATCTGGAAGAATCTGGCTGGCAGTGGCCAAACTCAGCCTGGTGGATCGTAGTTTCTATGGACAGTGATATAAAACTGAGTAGTTATTAAACAAACAAACATACAAGCTTTTTAACTGCTTGGAAAGAGACAAAGGGTTCTTAATAAGTCCACTGGATAGTAGTGAGCCAATGAAAAAAACATGATCATATTTAAAACAGTAGAAAACATTTCATTAGCATCCATTTTTAATAATACCTCCATTTTTTTTCTATTGCAGAAACAGTTTTCTACCTCCTAAATCTTGAAATCTACCTGTGTAGTCACTAGGAGTTGAAAATAGCTTGGTGGCACATGATCATTCAGTTCCTGAAATAATTCATCCTCTTTTCTCCAAATAAGATAAAAAATTGACATATAGCTATAACAGAGTCACATTGTTCATTTACCATAATATTGGACTAGCCATTTTCTTGCTGCTGTTAAAAAAAATTGGAAAACAATTTGTATACCCATTTATGCGCCAAACCTTTTTTATGCAATCTAAAATGACTTCATTAATTTTAGAAGTAGAGTAAGATAATGCAGTTTTTAAAATGTTCCATGTATTTCCTATTGTATATTATTGCAGTAACTCTTATTGAACAAGATAACCTTCACCAATGTCCCAATATTCAAAATGTTGCTGGTGAGAAATACCTATGCAAGTTATCTTTAGCCCAAAGGTTTAGCCACTCCATTATCCCAAATAAATTTGGAAAACTTAAATTTTAAGTTCAAATGTTTTTGTAATAAAGATACATAAATGATCAAGTCTGGGAGATTTTACTGTGGTTATGCTTAAAATGAGAAATAGAAAATAATTTAAATGATCAAATCATTTTTAATACAGAAGTTGGTTTATTATGTTATAAAAATTGCTACAAAAAATAAATGCAACCATGATTTATAAATCAGGAATACTGTGGTGGAAACTGCTATTCTGTATAAGTCATTTTTTAAAAGATAGGCGGGCATGTAATAAAATAGAGTTGGCAGTAAATTTGAGAACACGAGATTGTACTCCAAGTCTATAGGGACAAGGTAAATCACAGTTCAGTTTGGATGGCTGTTTCCCAGCCTAGGCCATTTTAAGATATGTGGACTTCAAGTCCCAGAATTCCCCAGCTTTTATAAATATATATAAAAAAGCGAAATGCCACTCACGCATCATCACAAAATCTCCAGAACGTAAAGCTTACAAACTTGAAATTGGGCACGTATGTTCCTCTTGGCTTGTAGGGGCTCACTAAGAAAGGATTTTTTGAAATGACTATCAGAGCATTTAGTGTATTTCCTATATTATTATTATTAACACGCTCTGATGCTAAGGAGTTTTACTCCCCCATTCCACCTGAAAGAAAGAAATCTCTTCCAAAGGCAAAACACAAGCACAAGAGAGGAGTTTCAGTTTTACTTTCACAGCAGCAAGCAGCTTTAGTACAGAACAGTTAAGCTAAGCCACGCCCAGGCTCCCTGCTGTGTCCTTGCTCACACAGCAAATACCGTTTCAGTTTCCAAACAGCCCTCAACATACCGATATATGCTGGTAGGGAGAGGCAGATTCCCACCCCCTTATTTCCCTCCCCAAAAACTATTCTATTCTCTTTCACAGGAGTGTGCAAGCTGTACTCAGAGCAAAGAGCAATACGGGTCAAGCGCGTAGTGGATAAAAAGAGATTGTAAGTGAGACTTTTGTTACTGCATTGGAAGGCCTGGTCCGTTGCTGTACAAACTTCTTGGTTTTTCAGAAAAAAAAGATTCGATTTGCTTCCAGTATTGGTTCTGAAGCTTTTTGCAATATCCTGTAAACTTAACAAGCAAGCATTGTAAGCGTTTCTTTTTAAACTTATCCAGAATTTTATATAGGTTCCCCCCTCTTTGCTTGCTTTTTTTTTTTTTTTTGCAGAGTGATAATGTATCTCATTGTAGCTAAAAAGCTGAATTCAGTTTTTGAACAGTTACACTTAAGTTTATTATACAACGTTGCTAATTCAGCACTGAAGGTAATTGTGTACAGTAGTAAGGATACAATGCACAAGGGGCTGAGCCTTTCCCAGGGCTGTCCCTATAATTACGTAATGCAGCATAATTAACCAGAGGGAATAATAAGCCCACTGCACAGGTTGGCATGGATTATGTAATCAGGAGAAGTGAATGAATCACCCTGAATACATGGTGCCCCAGGGGGGCAAATTACCTTAAGGAAAGAGAACAAACTCACTTTCTCTCAAGAAATTATGAATTTCCATATCCTGCTCAGAATGCGAACCTCCCAAAGCTGTTTTTCCATGTGTGTGTGTGTGTGTGTGTGTGTGTGTCTGGGGGCTGCAATTGCACAGTGCTGGGGAGGGCGACAGGTTTTCCATTTCTAAAGTAATATTGAACACATTTAAACTTCTGTGTGGCAATAATCAAATAACCAACTAATATTGAATATCTATAAATTGTTTATTTTGAACTATTATTCCTTGCTTTCATTTTTGCAAAATACCCTTTTAAGTTGGGAAAAAAAGAATTGCCCAGCAGCCTAACTCTGTAGGGCAAAATAAATCAATTCCCTTTTATGCCCTATAGAAGATCTTGAGGGAGCATTGACTTATTTCAGCTCATCAGGCATATCCCTCTGTCACTGTTGTTGCTTATCATGTTCGTGACAATGAGCATAGTATAGTTCTAATCCACCCACAACTGAAGTGATCTGTGTATAATTCAAACATGATTTAAAATCAGTAAAAGCCAGAGCATAAGTAGCACGGGAAGGATTAAAATAAGAGGAGAGTTCAGGGTAATGCTGGCCATTACAAGGACCAACTGACCACGAAACTGTCTGGCCGACGAGGCGGTCTCCTCTCTTCTGAAAAGACCACCCCATGGAGGGAAAATTGGCTTCCCTGGGAGGACCTCCCACCCGCAGGGCTTTCAGGGCAGAAGCCCCTTCCCCACATAGGGCATCTGGAAAGGGAAGCCCCAGGAGGAGAGCTGCTGAATGTGACCCAAGTGTCGGGCATGGCATCCTGGCCTGGCGCTCTCTCCCTCCCCCCCTCTGCAGCTGCCTTTAAACACAGTAGAGAAATAAAACCAACAAAGTGGGGGCTTTTCTTCCTACCATGTCTAATAACACATTTATAGCTAGCCTAAATTAGATTTTTTTTTCTGTAGAGCAATTGTTAAATCTAGAGATGATTACAGAATAAGAAAAGCAAAATCCAGAATCCTAGGAAGTCACCCTCTGATTTTAAATGCAATTGTTGATTTCTCTTGGATGTTCCATCCTCAGGCGCCTGCTGTACTCCTCGGGGGTAAAATCACCCGTGTGTTGAGCTCAGCCCCTGGGGACCAAAGGGATGAGGTCTTCTTGTTGGTTTATTGGCAGCAGGGCCTGAGAGGTGCCCTCCTGCCTTCTTCCAAGTTGTATTTCAGCTTCTCAGTCTGGTGTTCCCAGGTAGCCCTCAGTCCCAAACCTGCCCTGCCCTGACTGGGTCCAGACAGGGTTGCCAGGAATGATTCCACCCAAACCAGCCTTTAAACAGCTGTCAGTGACTTGGCTTGTTAAGAAAGGTGGAGACATTCATTCTTCTGTTTCTTTTATTATTTACTTTTTGTTGAAACTATTGTGGAAGTTTGAACCAAATTCAGAAATTATTTGTGGCGATATTTGATTGCTTCACAAGAGGCTCTCTGTCACTTTTGGGGGAGTTGATTGTTTGATTGCACCCACTGCTGCTGGGACAGTGGTAGGCAGGGTAGGCACACCGTGTGTGTGTGTGGGGGGGGACAAGAGAATGCTGGGTCTCAGGGAAAGGGCAATGGGAGAGCATGGCCTTGAGGTTCCCCTGGGTGAAGAGGGGGGCAGGCAGGCAGGCAGGCTTTCCAGGCTGATGAGTGGAAAGGAGGAGAGCAGCCCTTGGTTTACCTCTCGTGTTTTGTTCCTTTAGATCCAGGCTTGAGCCTGAGCAAAGCAGTAAGTCTCCAGGAAGAGCGCCTGAAACGGAGACGGAGATGGAGATGGTGGCTCCTTCTCCTCCTGAAGAATTGGAAGAAAAACTCACCAGGGAAGGCAGCCGAGGTGGTAATCCCTTCCTGCCTGTAAAATCATAACATCCATGCTTTAAATGTTGTATAATATTGAGGCTCATATGGCTTCGGGTTGGGTAATTTCCTCTTTATTAACTCAGGAAAAATAGTTTTCAGTTATTTATCATTATGCCACATTTACAGGATGTTTGTTTCTTGAAAGCGAAATGGTACATTTCATGGGTTTCAGAAGAGGCCCAATACCAATACTGACTCTCTCATTGTGGAGCCTTCAAGTCAGTGGGGCCTGTTTCCCTCCCTGCTGGAGGAGGGTTTCTGCTACAGCAGCTGCAGATTCCTGGCTCTGCAACTTCTACTGGAACTCGCTCAGGGAGGGGAGGAGTTTCCGTAGATGGCAAAGAGGAGCATCCCTTGGCAGGGCCAAGAGAAGAAAGAGCCACTTAGCTGAGCTGCCCAGTCCGTCTCGGGTCTTTCCCCTGGAGGGCAACCGACCCTCCATCTTCTGGGGAAGAGATTTCGCCCAGGGTCCCAAGGATGGAAAGAAGAGAAGCTTAGGCTTCCTCTAAGTGGAGAAATCCAATTGCTCTGCCAAAAAGGACGCTCATGGGGGGGATGGGGGGCTCAGTAGTGAGAGGAGCAGCATCAGCCCTCCACAAACTAGACATGAGAACAACGGAAGTCTGTTACCTACCGAGTGCAAAGATCCTGGCTGTTTGGCCATAGTTTGTAAAATCAGAAGTTTTTGCCACTTAACATGCTGATCATCACCATCCTTTTCTTCGATTTCATGTCAGAACTAGTGACATTCCCAAAAGAGGCTGGAAAAGACTATTAGAAGGATTCCAAGATGCTAGGGAGGAAGGTGGAAGAGTTGAGCATGGATGTGGTCTATACTTCCAGCTGAAGGTCAAGGCCACAGAAGGAATGAAGGATTTTGGAGCCGAACTGCTGATTCAAGAGAGTCTTGTTGAGGAAATTCCTAGAGCATCTACAGGGAGGTTCCTGGTGAGAGATCAGATAGACCGGGAGGAGAGGATTAGGAAGGTGTCTTGCTGAGGTCATCTGGAGCGTTTTAAAATAGATCTGGAGGGGAAAGGAGGCCAACATCCAGAGCCACATTCAAGCTACAGAATTCTGTTGAAGATAAGCAGTAAAGATAGCGTTGTATTCCTGGCTGCATTTCTTGCCTGGACTACCTCACAGGGACGTGACACTCTGCGAGATCTGAGAGTACCCCTCCCGCTCCTCACTTTTACTTGCCTGAAAATAGGGAGGGTCCTTTCTGAGACATTTTCACCTCTCCTCCATCTTCAGACTCAAATTTTACTTCTCTAGGCTGCGGTCATTACACCCCACTTCACTGTGCCTCTGGCACCTTGAGCAGACTTGACCAGTTGGAGTCCAACTTGGTGCAGATCTGAGCAACTTTGTCAGCCAGATAGCCAGAATATGCCTCGCCGCAACCTCGTGGATGATCCAGCGGCCTGTCACTGCATAACAAGGACCAGGTCCCTCCAAAATGGGCTGTTGGGTGGCTATTGACAAACACAACATGGCAGAGAAGTACATTTTGCCATCCTTGTTGCCGTAGGTGATCCAGACTATGGGCCATGTTTGCTCAGATTTGCTCTTACGTCTTCCGTCACTTGGGGTGCTTCATGTTCTGGAACTCTTCTGTAAACTGCGCTCTGGGAACAGCACACGGGGAGCTCATGTGGCGCTGACTCCCCATCCCATCCCACACAGTGACTGTGGGCTGAGCCAAACTGCCCACCAGACCCTTCAGAAAACCCCCCCAGCTCTCCCAGGGGATCCTTCAGCCCTTCCGTGGGGAGGATGGCACCAGCCAACCAGAAGGCTGCAATCCAGAGAGTGATCCATCTGTGGCAATGAGGTTGTGGCACTGGATGATGAGCCTTCCTTGCCAGGTCGTGGCAGAGTTGCCCTGAGACCAAAGGCAGACCGACCCCATGTGCAGCCTCTGGGATTCACTGGGCCCTCAATGGGGTGGGGTAGGTCCCTGCTTGCCATGGTTGAGGCCACCAATTCCTGAGCCACCCTGGGCTCAACACCACCAGCTGCTGGCTGGACGTGCTAGGTCTTTGGGCATGAATAGCCAGGACTGACTCCTCTAGCCAAGCCAGGAGGGATGAGACGTCCACCAAGTCCCAGAGAACAGTTGCCCATCTGAGATTCCTACATTCCAGGCAAGAACTGGAAGCTTAAAAGAAGCAGAGTTGTGTGGCTTTCTGCTTCCCTTCAGATTGAGTTGGTCCAGCAAGTTGGGGCTGCCTTCATGCTGATGATAGTTTTGTTTGGATTCTTTCGCAGAGAGGAACCTGGTTGATGAGCATGCTGATTTTGGTCTTGGTCAAGACAGCAGAGGAGAAGATGAGCTTTCCCCTGAAGAAATCCAAATGGTAATTCATCTTTTCACCCTGAGCAGGAAGCATCTGCCGGGAAAACTGTTGCAAAGACTTTCTCAAACAGCCACCTTGTCAGGCACCCTCTCCCTGGCCAAGCGGCCTGGGAGACCATGCGGGTCAGTGCATGGAATTCTCTCTCTCTCTCTTTTGGCAGGGAACATGGGCAGGAAGAGAAGGAAAACAGGTGGCCCAGAGGGGACCTGATGCAAGGGAAGGCTTGTGAAGTGGAAGGGGAGGGACTGGAGGAGGGAAGGGCAGGCTGAGCAAAGTGGCAGTGGAGGTGTTGACCCACAACACGTGGGGAACAGAAAGTCTCAGTAGGTAGGCTGTCAGGGAAGGGTACAAGCAGATGCCACCTGCCAAGAAGGGTGGAGAAAAGGAGCTCTGATCCTGAAATTTGAGCTCCCTTCCTGCACAGGAGCTGCCATCCTCCCATGGTAGGCAGATAAGATGCTTAAATCCTAATGAGTTAAGCTTCATTTCTGCACTCTGCTAAAGGAGCTCCCTTCCCTGCACAGAGGGGAGCTGACATCCCTCAGCAGGCAGCTCTTTTCAGCCATCCCCATCTGGGCCTGGAAAAGCCAAGCAGGAAGGTAAGGGGCCCAGGTGGGTGGGCCCTGCGCAAGTGTCCATCCCTCGGGCTGAAAATCTCCCTTTGATTTTGACAGGGAGGATCTTCAGCTCCTGAATGGAGCTTCCCGAGGTCTCTCGCCCATCAGTCAGCCTGCTCTCTGCTTACACACTGGGCAGCCCCCTCCTGAATGGCTGGCATCAGCAAGTCTCCAGAATTGTAGTCAAATTTTCCCAATAGAAATTTGGAGACATCCTGATGGGCTTTTTAGGTATAGTTTGCATAGATGTGAATAGGCTTTTTTTCTTTTTTAATTAGATGGAATGTAATGTTTTTTAACTTCTGTTTGTCTGGCCTGTGACCACATAACTGTTTTGCAAATCTTTTCAGAGATATTTCTGCTGCGTTAGTAGTATTTTTACTTGAATGTAGAAATAATTCTCATTCCTCCCCCCACCCCCAAAATAAGTCAGTTAAAGAATACTTGCTCAGAAATTGCCGGGAATAGGATGCATATTTTTAATCTTAGAAGAAGGCAGACATAGACTGAAGAATGTTGGAGAGGAGAGCCCTGAATTCAGATCTGTCTTCAACAATTTGTAGATCGTCATGTCTTCTCCGGGACCTTCCTTGTGTGATACTGGCAGGGATAATAATAGCCTAAGAAAAACTGAATTCCTGGAAAGAGAGTTTCGCTGAAACTAACTTTTTCACATAGAGGGTCCATTGGAATGAAGCTTTAAATTGCAATAAACTTTGCCTTTCTCTCCCCCCCACCCAACCTCCAGTTTGAGCAGGAAAACCAACGCCTTGTGGGTGAAATGAACAGCCTGTTTGATGAAGTGAGGTACAATGTTTTTCCCCTTCCATTTGCTCTTTTTCAAATTTTGATCAAGGTTTTCGGCCCACATCACCTGCTTGAGGTGAGATCACGTGGGCAGCAGGGTGGGGATTGGTGCTCATCCCATCGGTGTGTTTGTAGATCGGCCTCTCAGCGAGGCTGGTGCTTCCTACGAATTCTGTGCTCTGGTTCAGACCAGGTTTTTTGCAGCCTTATTAGATTTCCCAACTCCAACATGAGCCATCTCTGGCTAATGCTGTTTTATGTTGCACAGATAATACGTTTCCAATTTTTCTATCTAGAAGTCTGCATTTTTACACACCTAGAATCTACACCTAATCATATATATAAATTGTGTTTTTCCAATGTTGCTATGAACTGATCTGCTTTGTATTAAGCAATTATTGAAAATCTGCTTTGTTCATTATCTTAGGAATGTAGGATATTCTATTTACTTCATTCTGTAAAAGTGGGAAATGTTTATTCTTAACTGTTTTATATATAACAAAGTCTTTTGGCTTTCCTTTGTTATATTTTGATCATTTTTAGGCAGATTGAAGGGAAAGTAGTTGAAATATCTAGACTTCAAGAAATATTTACAGAAAAAGTATTACAACAGGTAAGAAGAATCTCATATTTGACTTTTTCACTAAAGCATTTTGAGCTCTGTACAAAAATTCATGGCACCCTGTAGGATAGAGACAAAGTATCTATGATGATGGAGCAAAGTACAAATTAATGAATAGAGCGGGGACTGTGAGGACAGCTACCAAAATAGTTTGTGTAACACACATTTGCTGCAGAAATATACTCCAGGGGAGAACATTATGGGGGATGAAGAAGTGCACTGGGGCTATGAAGACACTGCCGAGTTCCCAGATAATTCTTCCAATTCCCAGTGTAGCCTATATCCTTGAGATTTCCTTGTGGTCTCTCATCCAACTCCTGTCCATCTCAAAAGTCATATTTACCTTTTTCCGGAAGGGTTCAGCCAAGGTCACCTAGCTGCTGCCATTTGCAGAGTCACCAAATATGTGTTAACTTAATTTCTAGGAAGCTGAAATCGACAATATCCACCAGATAGTTGTGGGTGCAACAGAGAACATCAAGGAAGGCAATGAAGACATAAGAGAGGTAATCTTGGCCAAGGCTTTCTTGGTCTTTATTATTCTTGATTGGCCCATGGCAAGTTGTACTCCGGTGGCCTGGCTCTTTTGCATTCTGAAGGAATACAGTCTTGTTTCTGGTTACACTTGTTTTGTGGGGTGTGAAGACGGTCATCCATTCATTCGTTTAAAAGAGTTATAGAGCCACCCATCTTATAAAACTCTGGGCAGCTCAGTTGGTGGAAGGGCTGCCACCCTCTCCAAAATTAACTGTGGGCAGTATTTGCAGCTGTGGGCCAGCCCCCTTCCTTAAGAAGGGAAGATCAGAGGCTGCACAAAAGCTCTCCGATGCCGTGGGATCCAGGATGGTGTCTTGGGGTGGGGGCTCCAATCAGCTGTGCTTTTGAGTATAGTTCCCCACTCCTCCCCCCCCCCAAATGCTGAGGCTGAGACCCTCTGCACCAGACACCCTGGCCCCTTGAGCACCATTCCTTGCTCAAAGCATCCTGCACACTTTGCAAGCAAGGACCCATGGACAACTGCTAAAATGCTACTTCTTTGCTCTTACTTCAGCTCTTCAGATAAACAAGAGGCATAAAATAGAACAGAATACAAAACAAAACAAAACGGGGGTGAGGGCATACATTAAAAACCTTCATGAACACGTCAAGTCATAATTTGATTGGCCTTTTCTCTCTGTATTCTGCTCTTAGAGGCTGCCGTGTGGAACAAAAGATCTGAAGACAAAAACTATGTTTGAGGCATAAGCTTAAAAAACATTTTTGCACCATTCCTGAATTGCCCACTGCAATGTATGTCTTTTAAAAGGATGTCTTTGTTCTCCACAGGCAATCAAGAATAATGCTGGATTTCGAGTGTGGATCCTTTTCTTCCTGGTCATGTGCTCCTTCTCTCTGTTGTTTCTGGACTGGTACGGAAGCTGATCCTGGCCGAAAAACCCCTGCAGAACAGTGACACTGCCTTTCATGTATCATGGCTGTAGAAATGTGGGTGTCTCAGAACTCATGGGGAGCTTCCCCTTCAGGGCTGAGGCCGTGTTTTCCAGCAAGAGGGATGCCATTGGCCTTCCTTTATGGAGAGGGGCTTCAGCTCGGAACAGGGACTGCTGCTTGGCTCTTTCCAGAAACTTTGTGTTCCAACTCCCTTCCCTCATTTTGTCTTCCCTTTCAAAGTCCCAATTGGCCTTTTCAGCTCTGGGACATGGAGACACTGGGTCTGTGGAAGCCCCCACCCCACCCTACCCTCACCCCCCCAAAAAAAAGAATGGAGAGGAAGGGGGTCTTCTTGAATGATCCATTTCAGTTTACAGCAAATGGTGATTGCTCAGACATAGTCATGCAAATAATTGTTTTTAGAAAGGTGTTTTAGAAGAGGTTTTTATTGCAAGTAGGATGACCAGAATCCTTCATTTCTTTTCCTCTCCACTGCTGCAAACATCTATTGAAACATACGGAGTTTGAGACTTGAGCATACTATTTTATTTTACATAGAGTGAAAATGTCAAAAGTTACATGTGAATTCAATAAAAGTACTGGCTACTAGGGAATACAAACATGGTGTTGTGTGTACAAGAGAGAACTCCTTGATGCAAACGAAAGATTTGGCACATAAGTTATTGCTTTATATGTATTCCAAGCATCAGCAATTACATACAAAAAATTGTACAATATGTAACTATATTTAATATTAAAATTTCCAACAAAACTGTAAATGGCATTTTCCAAGTAGATTGATGCAAAAACAATTCTGGAAGGAAATATAACCTAGAACCATGTTTGTCTTAGTATAAGTACGGCGGGGGGGGGAGACATGTTGATGATTTAAAGGTATGTTTTGGTAAAATTAATGAAACTTTTGACATTCCACTGGGAAAGAACAAAAATGACAAGAGTTGTGAGCTACAACATGTACAATTCAGAACAGCAGGCAAGCCAACGCCAGGGTCTGATGGCAGAGGGCCTTCCTAGTGCAGGGCAGTTTTTCCAACCATCCCCCATCCTAGGAAAGATTCACAGATTAAAATGTGCCGCTGTCCTGTCCCTACAGAGCTTGGCGGTGGAGAAGCAGGTCAGATTTGGGCTGCCGCCCTTGCCACTTATGCTGCAGGGGCTCAAGCGGCCTTCCCAAACTCTCTGGGAAGGTATTGATAGTGACCACGGAAGAGCATTTGAACATCACAATGTTCATAATTTAGGAGTCTGTCAAATATAGTAAGTATGTAGCTGGCCTATAAGTCCAGAAAGCAGCCTTGCCCTCCCTCCCTCCCTCCCTCCCTCCCCATCCATCCATCCATCCATCCATGTGCCTTTTCAACCTCAGAATCGTCTCCATTGGCACTTTATTCCTTAGCTGACTTGACATCAAAATCCCACTGAGCTTAAGAGAACTGATATCTCTTCACTGCAGCCTGACAGGGAAGGAATAGGGAAGGCCAAAGAATGCTGCCAACAAAGGGCATTTTATAATGTTAAGGTTTCCAAGAGGCCATTCTAGTAAAATATGTCCTTTCTAGTTACACAGATTGTATTGTGGACTACATTTAAAGAGTTTCCATCTTGTTTAATCTCCTTAAGTCACCACTACCCCTCAGAATATTTTGTCCTTTATATTCCTGCCCTTTATTTAAAACTCCTAATCTGTCATTAAAACTGTATAGCTCTTCAATGTCTAATTTCTATTTTGTTTGCACAAGATTCTTTCATGTAGTGAAAACAGTGAAGTTCATGCTATAACAGAAGCAATTAAGCCTAAAGGTAATGGATGTAGTGAGCAAAGTCAGGCCGCTTTTATTTCTTGGTCTTCATTTTGGAACTGCAAGCCATACCCATGAAAGATTTCAGTGCTGATTTAAAGGGAAACAAAACACGAGGACACACAGTAAGAAGCACGTTATCCCACACCAACAAGCCCTGCCTGAATGTCTCTGTCAGATGTCTAAATTACAAAAATGTGCCTAAGTTCGATGCCACTGAAAGAGAAATAGGTGTTAGAGCTCTAAAGCAATGCTGATGTGCCCTGGGCCATTCATGGCCCACGTTCTTTTCCGTTGCTCCGTTTTGCAAAGCAGTTGTCAGCAACCAAAGCAATTACACCATAAATTATGAGCAATCTACGTGAACCTAACAATGAGATGTTCCATGAAAACCGCCTTTGGACACTTCTCCATCAGACTCATCCTCCTAAACAGGTTTCTCAGCTGCCTCAGTCTCCTGCTCAGAAAGTTTCTCTTCCGAAAGCACCGTCATCCATGGAGAAACTGACCGGGTGATGGTCTGCTTGGCCAGGTTGTAGTGGTTGATCACTGTGTAGAACTTTCCTCGAGCGCTAGAGTCTTGTTCAGAATAGTAGCTCTCTAATCCAGCTGGAATGCATTGATTGTTCTGAAAGACACAGATCACGCACACACCCCTGAAAACCAGAGATAAAACAAGGCAGCACTGTGTGTGTGTGTGTTTGTGTCTCCCAAAGTAGCTGAGAAAGACAAGGCGCTGGGCAGCTTCTCGGGCCCAGCAGCTGTGTCCCCTTTTGTATTCGTTTCTGCCCCCCAGCCTTTAACCTTCCTTCCTCCAGGGCACCTCTCTCTCTCTCTCTCTCTCTCTCTNCTCTCTCTCTCTCTCTCTCTCTCTGCTTCCCCTGCTTCCAAGATTTGCAGAGCGCCCTCACCCAAAGGAGACTTTTCTTGTTCTGTGGCCCTTGTCTCTAGCGACCGCCATTTATGGGGCCTTTGATCCTGCCCCCCCACCGCCTTTCTGTTCCTCTGAGGGATAGAAGAGAGCCTGCTTCTCTGTTCTGAGGAAGCGTCTGGCAGTGTGGGATCTAAGCTGGACGTGGACCCAGAGGCTTAGAAGCAAAGGCTATTGGCCTGAAGGGCTGGCCCAAAGTGGTTGTTCCCCAAGGAGGGAGTTTTTACAGACTGTCCTGATCAAGGGTTCAAGCAGAAGGGAGAAGCCTCTGCTTGAGAGTTGCCAAGCGCCAAAATTAGTTGTTACAGCACAGAAAATATTGATCCCAGGAATGAGTATTCATGCCTGGCTCTTTCTCCCTCATCTCTGTGCCTGTACACATCCAGTGCTCCCACCTGTGCTCTAACGTCTTTGCCCTTCTTGCATGACTGACCCCGCTGGAGACCCCACCGACTAAGTACCCCTGTGGCTTTCAGCCCCCTTCCTTACCTTGAAGATGAAACCTTCTGGGCAAGCTTGGTCGTACTTATAGGCCTTGTAGACCACCAGAAACCCAACGCAGGTAAGGAACACGAGGGCAAACAGGATCAGGGCAGTCACCTGCAAACAGATTTACCATTTCTTTTAAGTAACACGTTGCTGCGAAATGTTTCCAAGCAGAGCGAAGGATTGTCCTCAACATCTCATGTGGAGCTTCCCTACCTGAGCTGGCAGTTTCTATGTGGAAGAAGAAGAGAGAGCGCAGTTCCACCACCAGCCGGTTCCCCTATAACCCCTTGCCCACCTGCCCAGATCTAGAATGCCCTGGATCTCCGGTTGCTGGTCCTGCGTTGCCCCTTACAACAGACCCCTTGCTCAGCTGGCCATTCTGCCTGCCTGCTTAGCTATCTAAACAATCATCTCATCATTAAATCCACTTGCTGTAAGCTGCCCAGATTTGCTCTGGATACTGAGATGGGCAACATATAAATTTAATAAATAAAGTTTACTCCTATGTGATGGCTCAGCCTTGAACAGAGCAGTTTGGTGTTATCAAGAAAGTCCCTTGGCTGGACAATATAAAGTGACTGACAATATAATGCAACATAATGATGGGGCCGTTGGAATGGATCATACTCAAAATGTTCCTGAGGATCTTCCAAAGCACCTATGAGTTGCAGTGAAGGGTTAAGAGGAGAATTATAGCAACAGCTATAAAGACACCAACCTTGAGAACAAACAAAAAAAGCAAGGGAAGTCTTCCAGAAGTTTTCCACTCAGAAGGTTCTAACCTCAATTTGGTGTGAAGAGACAGACGGAACTAATTTCAAGATCAAAGATAGGAGTAAGCTGAAAATGCCTACAGTAAAGATGTCTGCTTCCAAGGTATCTTAAAAAATATTTAGTAATTATAAAAACCCCTGGCACTAGAACATGTAGATTAATGTCCTCATTATCAAGTTAGAAGGCTGGAAAAATCACTGAAATAGCTATGAGAATATGGCAAGCAACATAAAATTTAAAATACAAACCAGAATAAGCCAATCAATAAAAAAAGCACTGGTAAATGTTCTATCCAAACGATGCCATAAATCTGGAGCATAACGCAGTAGTGAACCAACTGTAAGAAGCTGGCCTATCTACCCCGTTGGAGAAAACTCCCAAAGAACATGGACAGCCACGAAAACAAACTGATGGATCATCAAACAAATGGACCCAGAATCCCCTCTCTCTCTCTTGAGGCTCAAATTATCCTATTTCTGGGAAGACCCAGCTCTGTGGAGAAGGCAGCTCTCCTGCTGGGAAAGATGGAAGTGCTGAGAGCACCCGGCCCACTTAGCCGGTCTTTGTTGGCCTTCCCTGTTGGCCTTGGACAGTCCCAGCAACCCGTATGGCTGTTGGGACATGGCAGTTTAAATTGTTCCCCTTACTCACGGTTGACTGGCAGATATTGGAAGACTTCCCTAAAAGGCTACCCACACGTTGATTGGTGTCCCTGGGTGTAACCAGGAGGGCTTGCGGGAGTTTCATGGCAAAAGCCTTCCCTTTGCTGAAGGGCCCATCCTTTTCCCTCTTCCCCTCTGGCACTGTGAACTGACACCACCCAGAGGCCCCAGCTGCCTCTCGAGGCCTCTCCAGGGCCCCGTTGCATAGCAGCAGAGCGCAACAACCTGGGCCTGAAAATAATTCCCCAGCGATTCAAGCAAAGAGGATGGAAGTTTGTTTGTCTCCTGACTTCTAGTCTACACAGGCCAAGACCTGATCGGTCCCTCGGTTATGCATTGCATGTTAAGTGGAAATATGCAGTGAGGTTTCCTGTTTTTCACAGGAGAACTGAGAAATCTTGATCTATAAATGATGGTCACGCTCTATTTTGCATACAAAAAGTATCTGACATCTCCACATTTATATAGCTCACTCTAATGTCAGTAAGAGGCAGAAACCAGCAAAATGAAGTTCATAACTAGACCCACGTTTGTTTGCTTGTTCATTTCTTCATTCGGTCATTTGGCTAAAGCACATTTTGAATTTCCAAACTTTTAACAAGCCAACTTTTGCCCCTGTGCTGGGTGACTCTTCCCCCAGGTTCCCCGGAGGCTTTCCCGAGGGAGGTGTCCTGGGGTGCCTCCGTGGATTTGCCTTTTCCTCTTCCCATCCGGGAGATGCATTCGCCCACAGTAGTCGCTCTAATTCTTCATCACTTGATGTGTAATTTGTATTCCCTGCTAAACACAGGACCTCCCTGGATGAATTCTCCGATCCAGACACCTTGTTGCATCCCTACAAGTCCCTGAAAACCATTCAGATTCTCAGTCAACCACGTGACACATCATTTGCATAAAAATGGCAACATCATCAAGGTTTAAATCTATTGTTCCTTGCATATTTATCCAAATAACAGCTTACGCCACCAAGAAAAATCAAACATTCTTGTTCCCTATGGTCTTCCTCAAGTAATACTTTACTTCTTCCATATAAAACTTTTATGGCATTAAGGAACCAAACTTTAATTCCAAGTTTATATACTTTGCATGTTCTCTAAACTAACAAACATAACAGAAAGTTTCTTTCTTAAAATCCTATATTTCTCAATGAGTTGCTAAGCAGACAAATCTTCCCTGATAATAAAGCCGCCGCAGGGCACCCCTCCCTCTCAGTCTCTGTCGGTTAGAATTCAGCCGGCCACCCCTTCTATAGCAGAATAGCAGCCTTCTTCCAATTGTCAGGCACAGGTGCAGTCTCCCTATGGGTTAAACAAGTGGCATAGCTCCAGGCTCCTTGGTGCTCTCTCTGAGCTTGGTTGTTCTCTTGCAGATGTTTCATGACCCAACTAGGGAACATCCTCAGAGCCAAATCCACTAACTTCTAGCAACTTCTGGGTCATGAAACATCTGCAAGAGAACAACCAAGCTCAGAGAGAGCATCAAGGATCCCCCAATTCAATCCTGAGGTACAAATAGTGTCTTCTATTGGCATAGCTATTCTATAAGCTATCAGCCTCCCCAAGTAGACCAGGCAGGAAACACAACCAGGTGAGCTCATTCTACTTTATTGTAAGGCTACCTTAACAGAATCTTGCAAATCTGAAAGTACAAATCTCCTGTTTTTTCTTTACAGCTGGAGAAGTTAGGGAGGGAGGGGTCCTTCTGAGTCTCTTTCTCCACCCATGAGGTAGCTGCAAACTAATTCCTCTCTTTTCTGACTGTTCCCTACACACAATATTTCTTCCCCCAAAGTCTTTCTCACATGCCATTAGATAAATAAACCATATCTGTATTTTAACATGTCTCAGTCCGTGTCACAACTTTCCATATGCGATGGTCATCCTCCGTCTCTATCACATAGGGGCCACATACAGCATTCCTTGCATTGGTCAGTTTTGATCTCAAGTGAAACCCAAGGCCGGACTTGCCCCATGTCTGTCTGTCTATCTCTGTCTCTGTCTCTCTCTCTCCCTTCCTCTCTTTTCAAGTTAAATCACTGATGTAATGTCATCTTAAATTCATGATGCTCAACCCTAAACTTCTAGGACTGTTTAGTCTAACAGGTCACTGGAAAAGAGTAGTTGAAGGAAGGAAAGAAAGTAGACGAATTAGTTACTATGGAAACTATGGATCAGAGATTTGGAAAGTTCACCTTAGTACAGGTGAAACTGTTTCCATACAAATACAGTTCTAGCAGTTCCTAGCACTTTCACCGAGTTTAAGGGGGGTTAGTACATTAAACTTCAGCCCCTTAAGGCTGAAAGGATTCTGCAAGGAAGTACTGCATACTTTTACCTTAATTAATTCTTCAGTTTTCCTGTGGCAATTATTTAATTTAATATCTGCTAGTATTTTGAAGTGAGATAAACGTAACATTCGGTTTTTCATCCTTGAAAATGAGCTGATGCAGCTTACCTTAAAACGTTCTGAAATGCCTTGAGTGATACTGACTGTGAATTCTGCAATTCTGGGAGAACGAAATTTCCCTTTCTTCCGATCAGGTTCATATTCCGTCTTCGTCTTCACCACCACCTTTTCAAAGAACACCGACAAAGGAGCCATTACCAGACAGTCGCCTCAGCATGACTGCCATGCCCGCATCCGCCTGTTCTTTGGCTTGTGGTCATGAGCCACAGAATAAAGAAGTTCGAAGTGACCATCGTCTTCTATGCCGTGGCCAAGAAAACAGGCGTGTCCCCAGACCACACACAAAGGACACCCCCCCCCGGTTTAGTTTAGTTTGTCCCATTCAACCACACAAAACGGACACGGCTGATTTAAATAATTCCCTGTGATTTTCTCCCTGGGGATGCAAGGTGCAGAGTCTGCCAGGAAATGCTTTCCCATGGGCTTTGCTGAAAAAAGACTAGAAAGGGCATTTTAAGGACATTGGGTTCAACCACCTTATTTTCTAATCACCTTTGGATTTATAATTACTTTATAAATTAATAAACAAATGCTTGTAAAGTGAGGACTTCCTGAAGCCTAATTAAAAAGGAGGTAGCAATTTCCTGTATCTCACTGGGCAAACTGGCACCACCTAAACCAGTCCTTGGCTGATCCTGACCCAGCGCCCTCAGGTGAGATTCCAGGGTTCAAGCCTGGGTTCCAAAACTCTTGGATGAACAGCCCATGGCCTTTAGAGCAGTAAAGCATATATACCCTTTGGTTACTTATGTCTAGTAAAAGACACACACCCTTTTGTTAGGAAAGGTTGAACAAAAATGGGATAGAGAATAACAGCAGCTTTAACTGAAGAAATGACTCTAGATATGACCAGGTCAAACCAGGAGTGTGCAAGCTTCTTCAACTGGCGGTCATACGTAGCCTCTTAGTGACAAGTTGCAGTCTTCAATCTTAACAGAGCTCAAAGGGACCTTGGAGGTCTTCTAGTCCAGCCCCCTGTTCAAGCAGGAGACCCTA